>CAEGAE010065731.1:0-94616 GCA_903067095.1 Girardinus metallicus | reverse complement strand
AACCTGCGACTACCGGCATGAGGACTAAAGCCTCCATATGTGGGTTGTGCTTTGCACCTGCGCCACCACAGCACCCCCAAAGTGTAATTTTTATTCTACTGAATTAATGTACTCAGCCTAAATGTTGGGGATTTCTAAATTTCTCAGTGTGAGGTCGGGTCGTTGCAATAAAATAATTTATTTTAAGCCTTTTACCCTTTTTTAGCTGTGCCAAAAACACAGAGGGCTGTATTAGGAAACACTTTTATGTCAGCCTTCACAGAAAACTTCTCCCTTCTGTAAATTTCTCTCAGACCTCCCTATGCAGCTGAACATGGGCGTATTTGAGTATAATGGCCACAGCGGCTACCTGCTGAAGCCAGAGATCATGACGAGGGGGGACAAACAGTTTGACCCCTATACTGAAGAAATAGTGGATGGGATCGTTGCCAATACAGTCACAATTCGGGTACGAACCAATCTGTTGGTGTTTTTTATTGTCTGACTAAAGCAGCCTGTGTCATCGTGCTATAACTGTGTGTTACTGCCCCTCCACCAGATAATCTCAGGTCAGTTCCTGACAGATAAAAAGGTTGGTGTATATGTGGAGGTCGACCTGTTTGGACTTCCACGAGATACAAAGAGGAGGTGCAAAACCAAGACCTCCAATGGAAACTCCATGGACCCCGTGTGGGAAGATGAGCGCTTTGTCTTTTACAAGGTTGCTCACAAAGCAGGCTTTCTTGTGTTATAACTTTTTCTCACATTTTGTCTTCCGTATATCCTTTTTTTAAACTGGTGTGTTGGTTCCAATACATCCCAGGTGATTCTCCCCTCACTGGCCTCTCTGAGGATATCTGCATTTGAAGAAAACGGCAGGTTCATTGGACACCGAATTCTCCCAGTGTCTTCCCTCAAACGTGGTGAGCTTTCTGATATTTATGTGACCTGAAAGCAAAGTGCTACTACTAAATTACAACATATGTCCTCAGGCATGTTTTACCTATCATTAATAGGCGTCCATTTGTTTTATATGTCCTTCTTTTAGGCTACCGCTACATCAACCTGAGGACCGAGTTTAACCAGCCGCTGTTAATGGCCTCTCTGCTGGTTTACACTGAAGCTAAGGACTATGTCCCTAATCAGCACATGGGTAAATTTGCCAAATTAATTTCACTACTAAGGAAAACTACCTGCCATTTAAAATAAATTAGCATTCTTCGGTTGGAACTTAAACGATATGATCATCTTTAAATCAACAAGAAGTAACAGGACAAGTAACTGCCACTGCACAAGTACAATAGGAAAAAACGGCTGCTAGGAATTTCCCGTGTTTTTTATTCTTTTTTTTATTTTCCCTTTATAGAGGATTTTTAGTTTATCTCTTTGACAAATTAGCAACTGTTCACAGAGGTTAATCTCCACTTTTAGCTAGCAATATTTTTAGATCTGCTTTTTATGTAACTAGTACCTCTTCATTCTATTTATTGAAATAAATGAGTTTAAGTAAATGCTTCGATATATTTGAAATCCATATATTCATATTTTTTGGTTAGCGTTGACTAGCAGCTCTCATGTTAGCATATTTGTTGTTTAATTTGACTTCCTTATTAACAAAACACTTAACATTTACATTTTATAACGCACAGGTATTTTTAAAATACTTTTTAACTTTAACTTACTGTTATGTAAGGCTCTCTAATGAACAATTTACTGAGAGACGCCATAATCTTATAAAGTTAAGCTAATCTGCCTCTGGTGTTTCTTCACTCAGAGTACATCGAGGCTCTGACCAACCCCATTAAGCACATCAATCAGTTGGACGCAAGAGAAATGCAGCTTGCTGCTCTCCTGGAGGAAGCTGAGGTAAGACAAAAATACGCTTTACTTTGTGAAGGAGTTGGTGAGCATGTCTTTGGTGTTCTTTATCTTTCGTCCATTGTAATCTGTTTTAATATATAAAATGTTTACTTTTGGAAAACAGTCTGAAGACGACTCCAGTGAGTCGCAGGATCTTCCAGATTCACTCCCTTCCCCTGAGCCGACGCTTCCCAGCAGTCCTTTTGAAGAGTCTCCTGACTGGCTACCTGCACCAGGTAGGGACATCCACAAATTCACCGTTTGAGTGTCGCCACTGGAGTCACAGTTTATGTAAAAGCTTATAGACACTCCTGTGCCAACTAGGAACCAGACCTGCAGATCAGCAGGGTTTTTTAATGTTACATTAGCCACCAGATGCAACTCTGGTTTAGTCGAGAGAACTGCAGAGAAGAGCTGTAATGTGTGCCAAGCCGTAAATGTGCAGGAATCATGAAGACCAAGGAACATCACACAGATCAGGGAGAAAATTCTGAAGACATTTAAAGAAGAGTTAGGTTATAAACCAACATGTCAACCTCTGAACAGATCTCCAGCTCAGCTCAATACCCCGAATATAGAAATAGTACGGCGTAACTGCAAACATACCAAGACATCGTTTTCCTCCCAGCTGCCATACCGGAGCAAAGAGAGCATTGATCAGACGAACAACCAGGATTACCATGGTAACTCTGAAAGGACTGCAGATATCTATAGGCTCCAATAACAGAAAAAAGTCCTTAGATCTGTTGCCAACAGCTTTTTGATGAAAAGTTGCTAAGTGGGCTATCGTGCTTCTCTCGTCCTGATCACAGCCCCACTGAACTCATGACTCCATCACATAAGATTTACAAACAAAAAGACTTTTAAGTTTGTCGTTCTCTTGAGACAAAATGTGGAAAAGTTAAAGGGATATTTCCCAAGGCATCGTACGGCTCAGAAGCACCAATTAAGACATTTTTGTGACAATCAATGAATGTATTTAATTGTGGATCTGCGGTAAATTTAGCTGAATTTGCATTCAAACCAACGTCTCCTGTTGTTGAACAAGTCTGGGAAGGATTCATTTGTCCGTCATCTGTTGCACATGAGCTGTGAGTGTTTTCTCTGCCTCCTGTTGTAGTGCAAAGTCCTACGGAGGAGGATTTCATAGTAGCCATAGTCACAGGTAAGATCGTCACAGCACATTAATTTCCATCCTGAAACGAATGAAGTCGTCTTGTTTGACACACAGCCATCAAGGTTGAAATAAGCTGGACTTAAAATGATATTTATATTTCAGATATCCCAAGTCTGTCTCTGGAGGAACTGAAGCAGCATAAGAATCTCACCAAGCTGAAAAAGAAACAAATTAAAGACTTCAATGAGCTGCGAAAGAAAAACCAAAAGAAGGTAAATGCAAAAAGCTTTATTTGGATGTGAGAATGTTTAATAGGGATCCATTGTGCAAAATTCACGTTTTGCACATTTTTATGCTTCCATTTGGGTCTCTACAGCTTCTAAGAAAAACACCCAGCCATTTTATGGGCAATAAGTTCATGTTTTTTGGTGTCTGGAAAATGAGCGGTTTCAAAAATCTCCTGAATGTTGAGTCACAATTGAAGGGCACTACACTGTTACCTAGCAACCCAAGTAGAGCTCCAGCATGTTTGGTCAGCTGTTTGAGTTGTACAATGGCTGCTGGAAAAGACGAGCGTTTTGTTGTTGACTTCCCATTCAGAAACCACTTGCTGCATTCTGTTTGGTTGTGCAGGAGACTCCACTTCTGCTTCTCAACGGTGTACGGATATATAATTCTGCATCCGTTTGCAGCTGTTTTCATGTGCGAGTGTAAACGCTGAGTTGGGGAGTAGCTTATCTGGATTTAAAGTGACAAGAGGCCCCAAAACAGCTCATTCTGAAAGGAGCTCAAAACAGGCTGAACTGACCAAACTAAGATTTCATCATCTAGGAATGATTTTGTACAAAACATGTCACAAACATGTGTTGTAAAGTTCATAGATCTATCCTAACTTGTTCAAGGAAGCAGGTTAGCGTACAAATACTTTCATATGTTACAGAAAGTATGTGATTTTTCATTGAGTTTCCCCCCCATCCCTAGATTCAGTCTGAAAGTCAAAAGAAGCGCACCACCATTGAGAAAAACTTCAAGCGTAGCATCAAGAAAGGGTGAGTAAAGCCTGAAGGATGGAAGAGGGATGAAACGGGTGAACGAAGGCAGCGATGTGAAGATGAAAATGAAAGATGAGCTGAAAGGTGCTGAACTGGTGTTCCTCTGTGCTCCAGTGATTCCCAGGACAAAATTGGAGACCTGGAGAAGCAGAAGGCCCAGCTCTGGGAGGATAACATGCAGGAGCTGCTAGAACTGCGCCAGGGCCTTTATATGCAGGAGAAACAGATGCAACTGCAGCACCTGGCAGAGGTAACGACACTTCAACACAAAGCTGAATGCACCAGGTGCTCTAAGAAACTGAGGTGCTTTTCAGGACCGCAGGGACATTTTATAACAGACCTCGCTGACCTCCAGCAGGTTCCTGCCCAGTAAGAGAGGCAGACGGGTGATTTATAAGACAATAGCTGAAGAGTTAATCTATTACAGTCATGCTGTATTGGTACAACGTATTGACTTCCTACTACTTCAACTGCTTTGGCCAAAGGTGTATAAAATCCAGCTCTTAGCCATGCATTTGTGAAAGTATTCATCAGCTCGGACGATGCTGAGGTGTGCAGAACGCCGGAATCACCAACTTTCTGCAGAGTCTGATGACCGTCATGAGATGCTAGCAGCTCAAGGTCTCGGCAGCAGAGACAATATTTTACGTCTTGGACGACACCATCATTGTTGGCAAGCACTGCTAATCCACCTCATTTGCTTTTGACGCTCCTCTTTAAATCTCTGTCAGGCCGTTTGGTAAAAAAGCCAGGCAGAGACTTTGGAGTAGGCTCTATGATCCTTGTTCATGATAATCATTAGAAGAGATGGTTTCAACTTCCTCCTTCTCTCTCTGCGCTAACAATACTTGTTTAATAAAAAATGAGCTTTTTCTTATTCAAATTTTTCAGACATTTCAGAAATAATCTCTAAATTCTACACAGGACAGTTTGTGCCCCACCTGTCAGTCTCCTGTGTTGCTGAAAAACCTGTTGCTGTGTCTTCTCAGGAGCACGAGAAGCTAAAACTGACGGTGACTGAATATCAAGAACTTCACACCAAGAAGCTCACAGACATTTGCAGCAAGTAAGAGCAACAGCCAACGCTAGTTTTCCAGGATTCATTTTGCGCCTGGTTGGGATTTCTCCATATTCTTAACTCTCAGCTGTGCCTCTTAAATCAGGTTTATTTGGTTTCTTTTTATATGCATACAGTTAATCTGTGACCGTTTCTGCAGGGAGAAGAAGGAGATCCAAAAGGTCCTGGAAAGGAAGCGAATACAGAGCCTTTTAGAAGCAAAGAAGAAAGATCCTGACTTGTACAAAAACATTTCATTTCCTTTTACCTGTTTATCAATATGAGCTAAAAGTGCTTAATTTATTTTTTAGATCCAGGTCTCTGTTGTCTTTCTTTGCTCTCTTTGACCTTCGCTATGTTTTATCCTTGTTCTTATTTTTCTCTCTAGGAAATTATCTGATTTCAACAAGAAACACATAAACGATTGTGTGGAGATTTTTCGCAAGGTAATCCCACTCATCACTAAAGCTCCTGGCAAGTTTAAAATGACTTCACTTAAAGCCCAGTTTTCTGTTCTGGTTTCATCTGGGGCTAACTTGTCTGGAGCAGCAACTTTAGTGACTTTCATGAGATTTTCTTTGTGATTTTATGCCATTTTTCATCCTGGTTTTACCTAAAACCTCCACTTTCTCCTCTCCAGCTTGAGAAGTTGCAAAGCATGAGAAAAGAGAAGTTCTTACTGAAGCATCTGGAAATGACGCAGCAGATGGAAAGTCTGCTTACACAGGTGAGTGTGGACAAAACTAATTACAAGAAAGAAATACTTTAATCTAAACAAGGTTTCCTCTGGTCCTACTGTGCTGCATGTTTGGCTGCTGCACGTCCGATTTAAATGAATTGGTATACTAAAACATGGTATGCTGAGGTGTGCCAGAGCAGTGGTGTTTTTATCATTTAAAGCACTTTAAACCGCCTTGTTGTTGTAATGTCATATACAAGTAAACCTGAATTTGACTTAAAATGTCCCTTCAAGCTAATGCTACATGTGGTTGAAAGAAGTCAAAGCACTGATGTCCAATTTTCTTGTTAGCTCACGCAAAATCAGAGCATTAGCAGCAGCTAATTATTGTTGAGAACATTTAGTTATTGATTCATTTAATGGTAATATATTTTTATATCGCTTGTCTAGGGACTCAAAGTTGTTTTACATGAGCACAACAATATGAAACAAGGCAGAAAAACACAAAAAGTCAGATTTAAACATTGAAAACATTTTGCTGATGTTACATATATGCACTTTTGTGTCTCTTATTCTGTGAAAACAGAAATCTCATTCTACAACTCAGACGAAGAACACAATTGTTTGTACAATTTGTTACATACTATATACAAAATAACTTAAATCAGCATAAACAATCATAAACTTATAAAAACATATATTAAATTATTGTAAATACACTATGGATATATAATACCGTATAAAACCCTGCTAATCTAAAATAAAGGGGAAAATAACTGTAAAACTTTCCATTCTCTTCAACCGACATGCTAACTGTGGCTAACGGTTAGCCTAACGGCAGATAACGGTCACCTCTCAACTAGCTAGCATTACGGTTAGCGGCGAGTAACAGCAACTGCCAACGGCTTCCTCCGCTGCCACTGCTAAAACTACAGGCAGCGCAGAAAATCGACGTCATCGTTCACGACTTCTCCTCCTGTTCGCGGATTGGCTCGGTAGAAAATCTAGCGGAGGGAGTCGGAGTGGAAAACAGGTGGAAAAAGAGCGCAGGCTGTGCGGAATAGCGCATGAAGTCAACGGCCAGGCATCAACACAGAACAAATGTCAACAAAACAATGTTTCTAACTTGCAAAAGAAAAAGTTCTAACCATCTAACTGCCCCATATGCACAGGAGCCACCTGTGAAAACGGATCAGAACGTTGTTGTGACGCTCTGATGTTGACATCCGCCTCTGACGTCAGTAGAGCTGACGCGAGAAAAACTTCGGCGCGCGCGATATTACTGCCATCTTTTGGCGTCAATCGGTATTACACCATAAATTACTTAATAATCTAGCAGTGAATGAGAGTCAGCTCCACGCAGCATAAATAATTAAATCACAGATAATAAAATAAAAATGGCTAAGGGGGTGACTTCAAATAGCTCAATTATCCTGGTACCACAAAAATAAAAGATAAATTGGTGCTTAAAAATGCCTTTTATTATCTCAGAAACTTTATGCTTACAAACAACATTTTAACCTACCTGTGTTTGTCTCTGTGCTCCTGAGCAGCTTGAGTCGCAGCTGAATGAAAAACTGGAGGAGGAGTACCGTCAGCTGCCGAGAGAGATCAGTCAGCACCTTCCTTCGGACCTACAAAACAAAGGCGCCTGTATGGGCTCCCCGTTATCGGCCCTGTCCAATCACAGCAGCCCCACCTCCGGCACGCCCTCCAACTGCTCCACGCCCTGGTTCCCGAGATCATTCGACAAGAGCATGGACAATACTCAGGGTTCGCTGTACGACTCCACGTCCTCCTCCACAACTCCTGCCCCGTCGGAGTCAGAACTTTCTTTCAACTAGACTTTTACATTTTACAGAGAGAGAGAAACAGACAGGGGTCTAAAGTGATCATGTGTGGGGTAGAAATGATTATGGATTATCTACTAATTTTATTCTTTTTTTTTATAAAAGAAATCACTGTTTTGTCCTTGTCTACAGAGCTGTATTTTTTATTTCGCTGTTTTTGACAAATTTGTTATTGACATCTTCATTAGCGTCATAATCAAACCTTTCTTTTTTACACATTTAAAACAATGTTCTTGTTGATTTAGGCGCCTCTTTTAATTTTTGTATTCCTTCGTCTTGCAGCCAGTCAGATTTGCTGATCCATGGCGACCCAGGGAAGCTGAAACTTTGTGTTTCAAACATCTTTAACCTCTTTTTTATACACGTTTATATTTTGGAAAGCTTTAAATTGTGTTGAACAAAGCAGCATCTGACATTTTACTGGTTCAGATATGATCACCATTGATAGTTTTTAGACCCACATATGTAAAAAATATTCAAGCTAAAATTAAGGGATTTTTTTTGTTGTTTTAAATCTGAAATTTTGAACTGTAATAGCGGAAGCTGACCACTAGATGGTGATAGAGGCTTACCCTCTTCCTTCCTGTGGAAATACTCGGTACTCCATGACCATCTTGGCCACAACCTGCAGCATAATTGATCAGCGTTCAGTTTCTGCTTTTTAATTCTTAGATGCAAGTCTTTATGTTTCTGGGTTTTCTGTTTTTGTCTTCCCTCTGGATGGAAATATCTTTAATTTGAATGTGTTTTATCTCCTGTGTTGCCATGGCAGCCTGGAAGAGGACATTACCTAAATTAGCAGGACAACTGTGGAATAAGCTGCACTATGACATCGTAATGTAACCGAGACTCTGTTTCCATCCTGCGGATGTTGTTGTTTTAAGGCTGGTTTAACTCCAATTTCATAACCTTGATGCTTTAAAGCAGACATAAGAAAAGTTTTATGTAGATTTTATTTCTCCTAAATGTTCCCCTAATTAACTGTGGTGCACAAAGTTAATGGTACGTTGGGTCTGCGTCTACCAAAGCTTCCAGTTTTTCTGTATTATTTTTTGTGAGTATTTCCTCTTTGTCCACTCTGACTGGTGAAATGATGGTACTATGTATAGATAATCTGTGTATATGTGTAGCTGTACATGAGTTTTACTACTGACTACTAATGCTGGTGGGTGATGGAGGTTAAAATGGGGTGAGGGAAGAACCAAAACAAGTCTAATTTTATTTTTTTAATATTTAGGGAATCCTGTTTGCTTTTATGAGCACTGGCTGCCTTTGTTTCTTCATGACCCTCTGAATTACATATCTGATTGAGCTGATTGTTGGCATGGATTCTTTGGAGGGATGGGTTTACCTGGACCCTGCGTGACGGGTTCATTCAGCGGTTCTGACATCTCCACACAGCTGCTAAACTTCCAGGTGTTTGAGGCTTAAAAACACTGAGGCTGTTATAAATCAGTTTTCTACCATTAATGTCACTGGAATCCTGACCAAATCAACGGAAAATCAAATGAATCGGTTATCTAAAAACAATAGTTTGTTTTAATTTAATTATAAAATTACACCATTACAACTTTTTCAGACCACCATATGGGTTTTTTTATATTTTCTATCTCCTTTTCATCCAGTGAAGTCTTCCGATTTTTACGCAAGATTAGACTTGATGTAAAGTTGAAGACACTAATCAATCATCTCCATCTTGAAGGTTTTGAGTCAGAACTTACTGGTACTTGGATCTGCTCAATTTCCTTCACTTTGGCTAAAATAAGACCCGTTTGAAGTGACGTAACCCCACAGCATGCTGCAGCCACCACCCTGCTTCATTGTAATTGTTTTTGCAAAACAAACATTTTAGAACTGTCTATAGTTGGATGTACCTGGATATTTTCTTCAGAAGAAAATGAATCTGTTCCTCAACTCTGCTGTACAAAAATAAGGAGATTACATGAGTTCATGTGAAATTACTGCAGCTCCTCTAACAGATTTGTTCAATTTTTAGCTGATTTATGCAAGATGAAGGTGGGAAATATTATCGTCTCAATGTTTTCAAGTCCTAAACACTGGAATTGTCACAAGAATTCAAGAAAGAGCTACTGTTTACGTTCAGGGTTTTTTCTGTACAATTCCAGTTCGCTCCCTTTGTTACCTGTCATAGCAGCTTTCACCTGCAGGGGTCAGTGTTTCCTTTGAATGAAACCTCTTGAGCTTTACAGATGAACAGATGATGATTGTCAAAGCGCTCTGCACTAACACAAAGCGCTCTACTCTGGACTCACATGTGTGACTGTCAGCAGTCTAAACCAAAAATCTCAACGCATTCCTCTCAGTCCGTTCGGAAGTGGAGCGTAGTTTAAAGTCATCTTTCTGTTCTTTGGTTCGGACAGGATTATCAGGTACTCGCTCGTTTCGCTCTGGTTAAAAAGCACTTTTGGATGTTTGTGAAACATGTTCCCACGATGCAGGTTTCCTTGCAGCCACCTTGCAGTTGCACCTGCTCTTTGTGCAAAGTATCTGTAGCCTCCTGAATACATTTTAAAGAACTGAGATGGTTTGTTTTCCATTTGCACTTTGAACTTGGGTTTTATTTGGTACCGTTTTGTCTCAGAATGCAAAGAAAAGTCATCGATTCACAGGCACGTTGATTTTGAACCATTTCTTACTTCACTTTAGGAATCTAAGGATGTACATGCATCAGTAAATGTCTCATTGCTGGGGACTTTTGCAGTATGACAGCTGCAGTTATGGACTATATTCTGATCAGTGGTGATTCCAACCATTTAAGATTCAAGCCAGCATCTTAAACTTTTCCACCAATTCTGATTCAAAGGTTTACCAAGAAACACCCTGATGAAACAACCATCAGGTACATATTTCAAATAATCCAGCCTGGTAATCTTAATTTTTGACTTTAACTGTCTTTACGATTGAGTATAGGTTCGTTTAAAGATTGTATTATATAAAAGTGCAAAAAATAACTTTAACTGCACCTTTAATAGACCAACAGGAGGTTGGTCTATTGTGAGGCTTGGAGAGAAAATGTTCTATATCAGGGGTGTCAAACTCATTTTCATTTTGGGCCAAATCAAGATCATTCATGCTCTTAAAAGGCCGGTTGTGGCAGAATGTATTGATAAAACCTGTTCACAAACTGTTAAAATATCAACAAATTCTTTAATTAAATAATATTGACCATCTTTTCAATCCCTCCAGGATTTTGTGATTCTTTTGGTGATTTTTTTTGCAATAAAAATCAAAGTGTTTGTGGTACTAACTTGGAAATATTTGCGATATTTGCACTTATTTATGTCGGTAAATGCGACTCTTTATTACTGACTGTATAGGTCATGGACTATAATCTGACATCAATTTAGGCTGAGGTAGTTGTTTAGTACAAGAAAGAAAGTTTTTGAAATAAAATACCAATTAAATATTAGTGCAAAAAATGTGTTGATTTTGCATGAATTTCCACAATAATTCTCAAGAAACTGGAGGGACTGATTGATATAATTTGGCAGTAAACAGAAAAGCTGCATTGATTTGATTGATAACATAATATTTAAGCATACTTAATATTTAGTCTAGAATCTAGAGGGCCACATAAAAAGCTACGGCGGGCCGGATTTGGCTCGTGGGCCTCCAGTTTGACACGTCTTCTGTATCAATGATTTCTTTGTGATTCAATGTGAAACTGCATTAACTGCTGTTCTGTGTCAATAAGGTTGCAGAATGAAATTAACCGTTTCGTCTGGGCATTATATTAGTAACACCAACAGCATCGATGTTACCGTCAAAATCACATCAGAGCTTTATGAGTCGGACATTTTCCTCTCGTGACATCATCATCCCAACGTGTTTGTATGATTTTCATGATGGTTCCTCTCGCTGATCTCAGAGTATCGCTTGTTTTGATTTTTCAGCTGGTACGGTCGAGTCATGGCAGTTTTGCTAGTTTGGTTCAAAGTTACTGATTATTGATCCTGGAGGTGAAAATTTGTGCCAACTTCTAAACTTCACTGAAAGCCAGGCAATTTCTTATTTTCAGACAGGATGGGAATTTACTTAAACTGTAGAAAAATGGACTGCAGTAACACCTGGCAGTATGTATACTGTGGTGTTTAAGGCACAATTATTAGACTGGATTAGTATTGACAACAATATTTATTCATGAAGATTTTTTAATGCAGTTAACTTTGCGTAAAATTACATTTGGATTTAAATGAAATGTGCCACATATGTCCTACGAATGGTGGAAGCGGAGTCAACTGCTAATGTTACCAAGAGCACTCAGGCTGCGTTCACAGCAGCCCGAAGTGACCCAGTTCCGATCTTCTTGCCTTAATGCGTCCTGCATCTGATCTTTTCAATGACAAGCGGGAAGAAAAACAATCATGACGGACAATAATGAGGATTAAGTTGTTAATGTGCTGCTCCGGTCGGACAACAACTTCAAAAGCGCAAGCTACGCTCAACAATTAGCATCCATGTTTACCTCTGTAAATACTGAGCACTTCTTCTTCATGGCGGTTGGCTCTCTGTGTGTGACGGTACTGCGCCCTCTACTGCGCATGCGGGACACTTTCAGGTCGTTTGCTGTTCACTGGAGAACACGTACAAGTCACATATAATTAGAAGTGTGAACGGCCAATGCAAAAAAAATCTGATTTGACAAAACCGGAATTGGGTCACTTCAGGCTGCAGTGCGTAACTGGTGCTATTTTCTGCTGAAAGATTTGCTTGTTATTTAACCTGTTTGCTGGGTCCAAATTAATTTTGATTGATATAAAATGTGCCATACTGTGTATCACACTTTTATGTAGCACTAAAAGTTGCTACATTACAGCCATAAGTGGTTGAAGCCCTAAACTACTTTTTCTGGTAGAGCTAGTTAGCAACAGGCTACTGCTAACAATCATACCCTAATTATGGGTACGAATTTATGTTGCCAAATCTTGTTAGAAACAGGACATTAGTCAAATTACACTTTTGTAAGACTGGTAGTAAGCAACACATTAGCTCTAATTAGCAGTGATGCTAAATATCAGGCCTATCCATTCATACAAGCAAGTACTGCTTGAGCTAGTTAGCAAGCTAATGCTAATTAGCAATTTCACTAACAATTGTCCAGTCCTAATTTATGTTATCACTACAACCAGCATTAATCATAAAGGCACATTTGTAGTGAACTAAAAGTCAACCAACTATTAAGAACTTTGTGACGTTTGAACACGTTGCGGTAACTACAAACAGGCTAGTGCTAATTAACAGATAACTGTCAGCAGCCTAATCCTAATTAAATCTGTCTCTACAAGCTGGTGTCAGTCAGGATTATATGGACAAGATACAAAAAATACTGCCAAAAATGCTAAGGTACAGTAAATACTTAAAGGTCAATTTTTTTTAGCTTATTTAATGTTCGTATTGTAATGAGTACGGTACCATTAACTGCTGGGCTTATCGGGTTTTGTTCTGAAGTAATTTTCTAATTTTTGATGAGGTCATTTGTTGTCCAGAATCAGGCTCTAAAATAAACAGAACCGTTCCCTCATACGGCCGTAGTCGCTGTTTTTGCTCCGTTTAGTCTGCAGTGTGGCCCGTGTGGCCCAGTCCATGTTCTGCTGCTGTTCGTTTTCCTTTTCCACCACTATAAACCAGCGGGATCGTTTTTAAGCCATGAACTTTAACTTACTCTCTGTCTTATTTACGTTGTAAACCACCATTTAGAACATCATACTTACAGGATTGCTGCAGCAGATATTACGGCGCTCGGCACCAAGCAGAAATCTTCCCTCTTATTAGACATTTGGCGGCGGGTCTTCCTTGGGCCAACCCTCAGGCCTCTGGCTGACATCTTTCCCCCTCTGTTCTTCCTCTCTCTGCCTCTCTGTCACATTTCTTCGCCTCCAGTTTCACCCAGTAATAAGGCCGTATTTTACTCCTGCACTGGTTAAATTAATTAAGAGCAGCAGTGTTCGCTACAGAAAGCGGAAGATGTCATGCAAAATACATGAGACGAGATGTGGGTTCAGTTTTTCTGTAGTGTAAATGACTGTCGGATATAAAGGGAATACTATACGTTGGTCCTGATGTAATATTTTATTGTTCCTTTCTAATTATGTAAAGTATACGAGTTAAACTTTAGTAATAAACTTGTAACTTTATGCAAATCATTTGCTGTTTTCAGTTTTTCTTTGTTTATGGTAGTTGAAAAAGGCTTAGAAATGCATATTTTCCTGTCACTTTCCTCCTATTATTTCTAATAAACACAAGTAAATAGCATACAATCAATTTTAATTAAACGGCGCCTCTTCAGTCGCTCTTTTAGCCTATTAATGTGTACATTTATTTATGCATCCAGGGCAAAATCTGACTATATTCCTGATGGTGCAAAATGCATCAGATTATGAAAGACCAGCGCTGTTTGCAAAACACAAATTGTGTAAAAATTCATGCTTAAAGCTGTTGTCAATTTTAAATGTCAAGGGAACATAATGAACAAGGAGAGTGGGTAAATTTTAAAGAAGATATAGTTACTGTCGACATTAAAACTCTACAAGAAAACAACAGGAAGTATTTGTCGTTTTGCTGACTGTATTTAATTTAAACCGCGTTGTTGAAACTTCTAGTCGCTCTTTAACCCTCAGTTATAAACTCCCAAAAAGTAAAATAACTTTGATAGAATTACAGAAAATAAACTAAGAACGTTTAGGCGTTCTGTGACCAGCAGTGTTAAGGCCGTCATCTTCATTAAAACTTTACATCAATTTTTGGACTTTTTAATTATATCTAGATTTTTTTTTTTTTGTATTTGTGAAAACAAACAGCCATTTCAGATGGTTTTTAAGATGACCTCACATTAACTTCTCTTATATTGTACGACTATTCCTCAGACTTTTACTACATAGATGAATTTTTATGCCTTTTTTGATCAAATTAAATAATAATAGAAAAAAAATGGTTTATTTTGAAACCTTGTCCTCTCATTTTCAATTTTATAAGGTTTGGCTCCAAAAAAGTTGCATAAAACTTAAATTGACTTGTCATTAAAGATATTTTAATCCTTTTCATTTTATATTAAAAATTAAATCCTTTTTGAGAGCCTATTTGGAAATACTGATTATTGTAACTTATCTTTAAAGATTTCTTTTAAATTATTTCAGTTTTGCTTTCTGTCCTTAACTGTCCTTTCATTTTATTTCACCAGCTAACAAACCTTATTTCAGCTTGTTAAATACATTTATACCAGATACCACTCATTACTTTTGGTTTCTGAATGGTAAGTCAACAACAAAACACTTGCCTTTTCCAGCAGCCATTGTAAGGAACATACAGCAGTAAAACTAGCTGACAAAATGTGCTGGAACTCTTGGGTTGCTAGGTAACAAACTGGGGTTGCTAGGTAATGGCTACAGTCTGGAGGATTTTGAAACGGCTTGTTTTCCAGACACCATAAAACATGAGCGTACTGGTAAATAATAGCTGGGTGTTGTTTTTAAGCGTTTTGGTCGATTCTAAAAGCAGTAGAAACCCAAAAGGAAGTAAAAAAAAAACCCCACTGCAAAATCTGAATTTTGCACAACATGTTCCATTTAACACATTGATGTCTTGAAAAGCCATAAATTAAAGACATTTATGCAGATGGTGGGTAAACCTGAGACCAAAAAATGAAGACAGAAATATCTAACAAATTTGAAAGTCTTGTTGTCCTTTGCCATTATTGGTTTGTTTTCTCTCAGCCAACAACGTTCAGCCTTTGCTAAAGCTTCCTGTCGGACTGAGATGACAGATAAAATCACAGCCTTTACGTTTCATTTCATGTAGAGTGATAAAAGCCTCTTTTGTTTCCTGTCTCCCTCTGCAATAAGCGGCCAGCTTGTTTGGGTGAATACTAATAAGAAATTGTTTGTACAACTACAAAGCCAATTAACCGACTAAGAAGTGTCAAAAGCGTTTAGGCGTGAAGGCAGAAACTCGGGGCCCTGAGAGACGAGGCTATCAGCGTAGCGAGTCGCTTTCTGTCTGCTTTATCCCACAGGATGAATTTGTTCCAGCACCGACTCCATCACTCGTTCTGTCAGACGTTTCTTTCCCCGTGTTTTCTTTCTTCTCATTTAAATCCACTCTTAACGGTTTTATTCCTGCTCCTGTCTTCCTTTCCTCCTGTCTTCCCTCATGTTTCCCTCAGGTCCGTGGTGTTTACGCTGCGTCCCGTTCTCCTCCAGCAGAGGATGCAGACTTGTCTCAGTGTGGTGGTCACCGCCGGATCGCTGTGAGAATAACAGCTGCCACTCTGCTGTTGGGAAGCTGACAGAGGAGAACGGGGACAGGAGGGAGACGCAGGAGTTCAACACCTGGAAACTTTGCCTGCTATCTGCCCTAATTGGATCAGTTTTAGTAAGTGAATTGAAAACACAACCTTATGTGGCGTCACCCTTTTTAGGGTCACTACCCCTAAATAATTTGGTAGTTTTTTTTTTTGTTATTATTGTTTCTTTATTTGTTTTTATTTTACAAATAACTGCCAACAATTTCAATATAATATGGCCAGAATATAAGTTTAAATAATCAAATAAACTTTTATTTTTAACTCAAATATGATTACATGGTTTTATTTAAGGAATATTATAAGTTTGTCAAAATGAATATTTAATGAAATCCACTTACCGACTTCACTTTTATTAAATGCCAATTTAAAAATTATGGAATCAGATTTTTCACTTTTGTATTCAGAACTGATTGAATTAGACTGGTTGTAATTAGATTAGTACTGGTTTGTCTTTGTTTATAGCTTCCTGTGATAAATTTTGTTGCATGTTTGCATGCATAAGTTTGCAAACTTTCAGCGACCTTTCCCTGCAGCATGCGGCACAATTATTCTAATGTTTCTCAAGTAGAATATGAAAGTCTGTATTGGATGCTTAGTTGATAATTAGTGCTTATGTTTAACACTTTGTCAGGTTGCAGACCAGAAATTGGAGACTGATCTAATCTCAGATTTGCTAATTCTTCTTACCACCAGATATTTACATAAAATCAACAAAGAGACAATTATTTTATTTCCTCAATGCTTAAATTAAATGTAAAGCTTTTCCTACGTTAGGTCTCTTACTAAAATTATTTTTCTATTTGCTAAACACAGACAGAGATTTGAGAGAAGGCCTTTCTATGGCCGAATATATTTTTACCATTATATTAAAAAAGAGTCCACATGGAGTATTACTTTCAATTTTCATAACTGTCCAATAAATAAAGTAGTAAAAAAAAAACCTCATGACTGTTTTAGTTTACATGTCAGTTTGTTGACTTGACTTTGAGTAGTTTGGCCAATGATAACTGTGGATGGACATGGTTTCCAAGCTGCTGGTCCAGGATCAGATTATTTTAAAAACAAGCTGTAATGGATTGGACCTTCTCCATGCTCGGATAGGCGAAACCGCGGGAAAATTGATCGAGGTAATGTTGGCAAAAAAAATGGACGGCGGTAGCAACCGGAGGTCCAGCGGAGCTGCAATGAAAAATCGAGCTACTGGCTAATGTCAGTTTATAAACATCGCTCGCTACCAGCCACGTTCACCCCGAGCTAACGGTGGCTAACTTTAGCGAAGCTAGCGGTGGCGCCGGTTAGCAAACAGAACGAGATAATGGCGCCACGTAGAACAGCAGCGGCGAGGCCTCATAGAGGAAGGAAGGAAGGAAGGAAGGAAGGAAGGAAGGAAGGAAGGAAGGAAGGAAACTTCCGGGAGGAAATTAAACCTTAAGGAATTTTGGTTTTTCAGAAACTGTGAGGGAAAGAGGACTTTCTCCACCTCTGAAAATGATTGAAAAAAAAAAAAAAAACGAACTCAGGATGACAGAAGAGGCTTTCTGCAGGCTCCTTCATGGCCATCGGGTCAAGTTGGACTTTAAGGACTTGATTTTACAACTTTGCAAGAAAACAGACAAGAAAGAACAACTTCTAAAGGTAAGAGCTGTTGTGCTTTGTGATTGTGCGACCAGATAATTTTGTTTGTGTGATAGGCTGCTTTGAATATTGAGTCATTATGGTGCGATGCTTAGAGTTAGTTGAAGATCAGTAATTGTTTTTTGTGTTCTGGTTATCTTACTTCCGCAAATTGGGTGATTTTTATTGTGATAATCTTGAGGTCTGGGATGATTTAATTCATTGCATTATGTGGTTTGTGAGTGAGATGGCGGTACTTGGTTTCTGATATTGGAAAGGAGCAGTCATCAGCTTTTGACCATCAGGTGTGTGATTTGACATGCTAGCTTGTTTGGAAGCTAGCATTAGCTACAAACAATTAAGGTGAGCCTTAATTGTTGTGTTTGTGTTTTTTTTTACCTGTTCAGCTTAGGCACATTTCTATCCCATTTACTAATCTTTTGAAGAGCGACGAGGCTTCCGGGGACCGAAGCCCGGTTCTAATATGGCGGACCCTCTTGTTGGGCATGAATGCAGTTACTAAAATGAATGGAAGTCAATACAAAGTCCTAATATGGGTAGAAATACAAACTTGTGTGTGTTAAGTCTGTCTGGAAACGCCTGTTTGTTGGGTGTCAATAACTTTAGCCAAAACAAATGTATTAGTGCAGCACATTGCGTGTACAACACAATTTACAGAAAAATGTAAGGAGTGTAAACACTTTTTAACTTCCTTTGGAGTGGGTGCTGTGGTTGTGAGAGGGGCCCATCAGCTTCGGGGCCCCTAGCATTACTTGTCACATCTCTGGTAAATATTTTTTCATTAAATATTACATTTAAGCATTTTTGTAAGTACTTATTTGTGTAATTTATCAAATTGGTTAATGTTGATATAAAATACAGTTATGTTGGGGTAAAATTGTGGCATAAGTTGACTGAAAGTTTAATTATTCTAGATGTTTTTTCCACCAAAGGAAAAGACCCAGACATGCTTTTAACATTTGCCAGTCATATTTTATTTCACTTTTAAGAAAAAAAAAGTTTGGTCTTTGTAAACATCTATATCATTGTTCATGTCTTGTCATTTTCAGCATTTAAAAATACTTTACTCTTTACTACAACATCTCCAACATCAACACTGTAGTCAGAATGAGCGTGATTCATGCATCGACACACCCAGCGAGGGAGAAATATGAATGAACCCACACATCCACACTCATACAAACCCAAAACAAAAGGATAAAAGCACATTTATTATATTATCTTTTTAAGCTAAGTTGGTGTTTTTCTCTCGGAGGGGCTTATCTCCTACAAAACGATCAGAAACAACACAAAACAAAAATAAATGTAACAAAACAATAGGATCCTAAAATGAACAAGAAGAAAAAAAAAAAACGTGAAATACCAAAAACCGATAAAGCACTTTGTGACAAACATGACTGCATGAGTATATAGTGACGAAAAAATATAAATACTTGGAAAAGAGGAGTGGCTAAAGGAGAAAATAATCCAATAAAATATAAAAATGTTTTTTTTTTTTAAAGATAGAAATCTCAAACCACAAAAATTACAGTAATTCTTTGAATTTGTTCAGCATCACTTGTACTACTTTTAGATATAAAATATTCAAATATGAATTCACTTGAGTTGCCTTAAATAGAATTTTAATGATCAAGAAATATGAGTTTTTTAATGGTGATTAAAAAAATAAATACAGAAAAGGTGTCTAATACAACAAAGAATAAATGGATGTCCAACCAATATTCCTATAAAATTTGTCTTAAACATACGTCACTCCAATATTTGTCATCAAGAGGTGGTACTTTTAGGTATTTTTATGGTAAACAACCAATCTAATAACAGAATTCAGAGTAATAAGTATTTAACAGACATAGCAAAAAAAAAAAAAACTGTTGAAGTGAGGTAAATTTCCCTATTAAATTTTTTTTTATAACTCTGTGTATAATTAGGCCCGAGCATCGAAGCGCTGGCGAAGGCCTATTGAAATCGCTTCGTTTCTTATTCTTTTGAAATCGCTTCGTTTCTTATTAGGCCTGAGCAGCAAAGCGCTGGCGAAGGCCTATTGTAATCGTAATGTTTCTTAGTTATTTATCTATTTTTAAAATTTTTCCGTCACTTCGCTTCGCTGCTTGGGGCCTTTAACATATCCATCCTCAGTCCATTTTAATCTAGCCTGAATAATAGCAACTCTTGCTTCTATCTTTATATATCTCATCTAACTCTTCTTGATGTTTCTGTATTTGTATTACCACAACTTCATCATCTAACATGTTAGTAGTAATGTCTAAGGTAGATCTGATTAATTGCTCTAGCTGTTATTTTTTATGCTGTTTATTCTTTTGCTAAATTGGATTGCATACCTTCTAATTTCACACTTCTGTAATTCCCAATATTTTCCTCATTGATTATTATTTTTAGCAATTGTCCAGTACTGTTTCATTAGTTTTTGAACAAATGATGTGAGTTCTATATTATTTTTTAATAATAAGGTGTTAAGTTTCCAGTGTTTCTCCTACTCTTCTTATTAGAAAGATTTACATTTAAAAGAATGGTTTTGTGATGAGTTAAAACTGCAGGGCAAATTTTAACCTCCATTATTTGACTGTCCATGTCCTCTGAAATAAGCCATAGGTAAATTCTAGATTGAGTTGAAAAGCTTTTGTTATTCCAGGTGTATTGTATGTCAGTAGGATGACGATGTCTCCAAATGTCTAATAAATTTAGCTTGTTAGAAAACTCCAAAAGATGGTTTTGCCCATTTCTAAATCTAGAAATGTTTAGCGGAGGCGAGTGCGTGGCGTTGCTGGAACCCCGCGATTGCTACAACTTCATTTCTATAATCAGACCAGAGTTCATCACATTCACATGGTCAATTGGTGACATTAGTGTAGCCCAGCCCCCTACCAACAGGAAGTCGCCTGTTGGAAGGAGCAGTAAGAACAGTTGTTCTTTCTGTTGGAAGAAAGACTGATCTAAATCATACATGCATCATCCTATTGCAGTAAACTCGTTAGGCTTGACCTTTGTTAGCCTCTGAAGAGCTCAATAGCTTGAAATTACGATTCAGTTCGACTGCGATGTTCCTCGTGAGGAAGACGTCGGTGTTTGTCGCCTAGCGGACGGCTGCAGGGACTGCACGAGAACGTTGGCGGTGGCGAGTGCGTGGCGTTGCTGGAACCCCGGCGGTCGCCATGAGATCTAAGGCGCGCTTTGCTGCGAGGGCCTCCAATGCCGCTTGCGGCTTTAATTAAGAATGTAATGTTGCTTTGCTTGGTCACTTCTGGATTTTTAATATTCCGTAAATACATTTTTATGGAAATATGCAAACTCTGGAAAAAGGCAATGTAATCATAACAGCAGCTTAACTTCGTTAACCATCCAGGTTTTTCCATATGAACATTCTGTAGTACAATCCTCTCGCTTCCAACCTGATTATTCCTCTCATGACACACAAACACAGGCGTTCAGATACATGGTGGACTGCAAATACAGTGTGAAGCCAGAATATAGATTTCCCAGTTAGAAATTGACTATATTGCCCCCAGAAGTCAACCATTCTGGTTTCCAAATCCAACATGGCCGCTCTTCGCATAAAAACCGCCAATTAAGACTTTAAGACGATATTCCTTTGGATAACTTCCTTTTTTCCTTCTAGAAAAGAAGCAAAGGATTACAAAATATGTACACTGGACAAGTAGAGACCTATTGTTTCTTTCTACAAAAATCTTGGCTTAAGCTTATTGTAAATTAATAAAATTTCCTTCTAATATTCACTCTTTTTCGAACAGAGCCAAGTTAAAAGGCAAAGGGTTCAGCCTAAGGTTTATCAGACAGACGAAGTGGTGCCATCACTGTTTTTAGAGTGCATTGTAAATAATAAAAAAAAAGGTAATTGATACTCTACTTTTATTTAAAATTACACAAGCTATAACTTAGGTTGGTAAGACAAGTAATTTTCAGAACAAAAGTTATAGATTTAAGAAGTTGTGACCACCTGGAACAGTCGTATAGACCCTACTAATTAGATGTAGGCTGATGTAAAATGGTCATGGTATAATAGTTTGAAAAAATATGAGGGTTTAGTATTATTTACACAAAAAATTATCAAATGTAAAACTGTATAACTATATTTATTTATATCTATTTTTGTTCTTTTTGCTCGTACTCTTGGCCAAAAATAGAAAAAAAAAACTTTACTACAATTAGTAGTCGATTTTTGAACAACATTTGAATGAGACAAAGATAACCAGAGTAAAAAAAAAAAACATCCCCCAGAAAATCCAGCCAGTCTTATGTTCAAAAGTAATTTCAGTCACCAGTAGTTAAATCATAAATTCACTATGATTTATACTGGCCAAACCCAGGTCTGAAATGTCTAAAATATTTCAAAATCTCATGACATGAAGAAGGTCAAAAGATGTCAAGAACCAAAATAATTCATGAACTAATGTGAAATGAAATAATTTGAGTCGCCAACCAGGACAAGGGACATTGTGAGTCCAGTGAACCACAGTCTCCCATTGGCTGTTTAACTGTTTTTAAATGGTGATAATTAAACAAGAGTTTTGGTTGAAGCTTCTTCAGTTTCCAGAAAACGACTGATTTGTTTGTTTTGCTATACAAGATACTTCCTAACAGCTGAATTTTTCCGTTTTCAAAGCAAAAGGAGAGTGTTGTAATCTTCTTTAAGCCGGCTGACCGGCAGTGTGCAGCAACCTGTGGCTACCATTCCTTTTCTCAGTATTCCTTATAGTTGAGCACTCCTGTTACACTGGCACTTTTCTGGCATCTCATTACAACGCCAGAAAACTTTGAACCAAACTAATGAGACATTTCATAAATTTTGTAAACCGTTTGTCTGATTGTGTCAGTTTTTTAAACAAATTTCAGTGTTTTCTGTGGCGATTTGACGTTTTAGCTGTCTGCATATGGTCTACCTGTGATGGTACGCAAACACGACGACGGCGACCGTCAGCCGGTCAGGGAACGAAGAGACGGCGACCTCAGCGTAAAATAAAAACCGACACTTTCAACCCTCCTGCCAAGAGCTATTCTCAGTTTTGAATGTCAGCCAGATTTATTACAAATCTAATATTACTTGGCAGGTACACTCGCACACGCACCCACAGACACGCGCATGCACACAAGTCTGGCAGATGGTGAGAGAAATTTACACCTACATGAGAAAATGTCTTATTGCTAACTCCTGTCTCTGTTGCTATTCAGAGGCGACGGGAAAAAAGGTTTATCTCACAGAAGATGCAACAAAACTTGTGTCTTTTGGGGGAGAGGGCAATTCCTGTCTCTTGCTATTCAAAGAGGCGGCGGGAAAAAAAGCATATACAGATAATCCAATTTATAACCTTTTTTTTGTTTTTTCTTCCCCCCCCTGTGGGTCAGGTTGGCATTCGGATTCATTAATCTCGTGTTTGGGATGTTTGCCAAAGGGCAAGTCCTGGTGAGGAGATTACAACACCAGCTCACAGACAAAAAACCCTCCAACACACGTGTGCTTCACAGAGAGAATAACAATGAGAAATGACACGGTAATGTTCGATAGAGGAACAGAAAACACGGATAATGAAAGAGAACGACGACACGGAGCTAGAGTCCCGGAGACTCGGTTTAGCTGGTAGCTAAGCAACAGCCAGAAGGACAGAAATATTGCTACATTTTTTCACTTTCCAACACGCATCTGTCCTCCAGCGAAGATTACCAACCTTTAAACAGCCAGGCTCTCTAATTCAGCCTGCTTGTTTACCCCACGGCGTCAGCAGCATTATTATCCTGTTACAGAAGCTTAAGTCATTGAGAAAAAGAGTCTGACCAGACTGCTGGCCCAGCAGCCAATCAGCAAGTCATGTTTTAAATACACAAACAAGCTAACAAGCAGTGCTACAAACAAGACTGAAAACCGGGCCGGCCAAAGCCTTTTTGAGGCCCTAAACAGGATTTTATTTGAAGCTGGTCAACACCAGATGATTATATTCTTCCTAAGCTACTCTGTGTAACTTACCTACTAGCATTAGCGTCATTGGTAACTAGCTTACATTGTGCCGGTGCTATTATGGCTATTGATTTTAACCTGACAGGAGAAACAAACTAAAACGAAATAGTTAGGTTTTGAAACCTAACTATTTTGTTAGGTTTCAAAACCTAATGAAAAGAGTTAAAATGCCACATCATTTTAACTCTTTAAACACGTTTCATATCTTATATTTCCCCAATCGTGGCAACACCAGGAAGAGATTAATCTATTACTTGTGTAACAATTGTAAAAATAATTTAGAAATCGTTTTCCATGTATCGTAGCATTTAGTTTGTATAATTCAATGTTATTTTCATTATGTGCTCTTGGGGGGACCCCCTGGTGGTGTGGGGGGGTCCCTAGCAGCCTCTTTACTTGCATATGGCGAACTAAAGACATGATAAATAAAGAAATAAACAGGAATTAGACTGTGGAGGCCAGTGGTGTCAAATTTGTCATCATTTGGACCAAATTGCCCGGTCAAAAGTATTCTGATGGCCAAAAATACCCATTTCTAAGTCCTAAAATCTCAAAAAAAAATATATAACATGCACAATAATAAACTAAGTCTGCAATATTATAATTAAACAAATAAAGTAATCAGATGTGTATATTATTATAGCTCCTAGATTTCAAAAGGGTTTTCATGTTTTGCCTATTAGAAGAAAGGCATCAAATTTGCAAATTCCTTTGGGCTCGATTGGAAAAATAGAAAAAGATTCAATTTATTCTCATCAACAAGAGTAGGATTTGTGTCGCTTTAAAAACATTGCTCAATTCAGCCAAGTTAAACAAATGAGTAAAAATCAGATTTGGGTGCCAGTCTGCTAGAGTAAACGTTACTGGATAGATGTATTCTTGTCAATTATCAAATTAAAGAGCGTGGGTATTAAAAGTCGAATACTTTTACCAAATGTTTTCCATTGTAGCATAATTTTAAATGGTCAGTAATAACTTTTACTTAATTAGAAATGAAGAAGGGGAACATTTAAATTCTTTATTTCCAGTTCACAAATTTAATCATGGGACAGCGAAAGGTCCCTATGGCACATGTTGGACACCCTGATGTCGGCTAAATGCCCTGAATGTAACTGCGGGGGGCAAAATCTTTACCCTGATGACACTTGGACATCTTGTCTTTTTTCTTTTGTCACTCAGTTATTTCACTCTGCTAAACATATTCTCCCCACTCCATCATGGATTGAACTGGGATTTACTGGAAATGAAGGATACCATCGATGTTTCTAGAAAGCAATAACATTTCTGACAACTAAAATTGTACCTGCTGTTTCTGAGATGACAACAATATTTTATTGTTTTCCTGATCAACTCAAAATATAGTTTGTGAAAGAAGATGATAAAGACTGTCCAACAAAACAAATGTTAGGTTTCCCGGAGTACTTCACTGATTTTGTAGGAAGTATATATCTTATCTGCTAAGAAAATGATTTGTTTTACAGACAATTAACTGTAGCAGCAACATTTTCCTCCATGTCTGAGCCAAATGAGGCAGAGAATTTTTCACTGCTGATGCCTAACTTTTCTTACAACCACTGTATGCGTAGCCTTAACTTGAAGCTACGCAGTTCCTCTTACTCTATTCCGACCTTTAACTTGGGAATAATTTGCTGTGTTTCTGCCTTCATTGCTGCCAAAAAATGGTTAAATTAAAGGAAATTAGTTGTTATACATGCAGTAATACTTGCTGAACATTGTTCTTGCTGGTCTTTTCAAAGTTTTGCTGATTCTCGTCAGCGTTGCAAACCTGTTTTAGGTGGGTTCAAAGTTCATTTCCTTGAAGTCTGCAGGGAGCATGGTCCTCAGTTGGGAGGAAAGAAGCTTGATTTCTGCGTCTTTTTTTTCTCTTTCCGTAACGTGATTTAACAAAGGGAATGAATTTATTAATTTAATTTATTAATAATTCGCGTCGACCAACCATATGTCGTCCCATCTGTCCAGTTTCAGACACGCTTCTGGGCAAGAGACAATCTAAAATCTGCGCTTCAACACTTTTTTTCCAGACACACGTGGATTTCAAGCACTTAATTTGACATGAAATGTGGCTTAAAACAATTTCACAAAAGCAAAACATTCACCCATAAAAACACAGCAGACCACTTCGCACATTTAATTGTAGTGTTCTCACCACAGCTGCCAGCACATTGGGGAGTTTAAAAAGTAAATCTGCACAGTTTAGAAAGGTTGTGTTAGTGATTTGTGACAATTTGTTCTAGTTTGGTACAAAGAAACGTGATGCAGAACAGACACGTGATTCTTCAGCTGCCTTGTATTTTTCCCTTTAACTTTCTCAAACTTGTTCCCACAAAGATGGAGGCTTCACATAAATAAAATACCAGTCATGTCCCACACACATCAATACAGGTTTCTGATAATATCATGTACAAATAGAAACACTGGTTATGGTCGTAGTTTGGAGTTTTCTACGCAGTTTCCTTCACGATCACAGTCGGTACGATCCTTCATTCTGATTGGTCCTTCAGGTCCTTCTCAGTCCCCTATTGGCTAATGTTTTTCAAAGTGTAAACATTTTACGTAACAATGTGTAGCGCTCAGTACTTTTTTACATCCTCATCAGTTCGGTTTTTATTCCACTTTGCGTTTCTTCACATCTTGACATCTTTCTTCTGTCGCTCTGTTTCTATATATTTGTTGCTGTTGTTTTTACAATTCCACGATAACAACATCAACACGTGACGCCATTGAAAAGAGTAGAAAATGTGTTTTGGGATGAAGAAAAGGGGACATGGGAAGATTTTAAAAAGAAGGTTTGATGGTGGCGACTTGTCACAACTTCGAGTTTTCTTTTTGGACACGTAAGGCGAGGATGGGGAACATAAGGCAGGCAGGGGGACGAGTCAGGACAGGAAGGTTTGTATAACGAGACTATTTTTGCACAGTGTATCCTTAAATAAGAGGAAGAAGAGGGTAAATTTATCGTCTCGCCAGCAAGTTTTAGTGCAGGATCTCCTGAGGGCCCCATCATTTTGAGTGTATTGAGAGGAAAAAGGCGATAAAAGTTAGAAGTCAAGGGTGATGATCCACTGTTCCTCTACAGCACAAAGCCTTTCAAAAGTATTCATACCTTGTGAACTTTTTTACATTTTGTCGCAGTACAACTGTAAACTTCTGTGGGATTTTACAAAGTAATAGAAAAGATGAACTAGGAGAATACATGGATTTCAAATCTGTTGCACACTAAGATCTGAAAGCATGCTATGCTTTTACTTGTGCACCCTGTAAATAAATAAATACATCAGTCCAATTCCCTTCAGAAGTTACTCAATCAGTGACTAGAGTACTAGTGTGATTTAACTTCTATATAAAACTTAACTTTTAGTGGGTCTGTCACAGATAATTTAAATAAAAAGTGTTAAAGTTTGAGGTTGTAATGTGAGAAAATGCAAAAATAATTTCAATGGGTATTCCTTTTTCATGGAGGTGTAATGACAGAGGAAAGGCTGTCGAGGTTTCCTGCAGCTCAGTTTATCTCCTCTAACCATTTTCTCCATCATTTTTCATTCGGCTGCTGCAAGACGCGCTCTTCTCTCTGGTTTTGTTGTTGACTTTTGCAGCTTTATCGCTGACCTTCGTTCTTTCTCTCAGCTCTGCTTTTTTCTTCAAAGCTCGGCTGATTATTTTCTCTGCAGCTGGTTTGGCTTTATAGTGAAACAACAGCAGTATGCTGATGATAACACTGTTTCAAGGTTTTCCTTGATACACTGGAGGGCCTTTATGGTTCAAAGAGCTTCTTTCAAAGACGAGAATAATTAGTCTCAACATTGTTGGGGGACTTGTTGGTTCTCATGAGGGTGTACACTCATTTTATTTAGGGAAAAAAAACATATTTGAGGGACATGAAATCCATTTTCAGATAAAGTCTTAAGGTTTCCCACCTCCTCCACACCAGTTAGGTCTCTTTCTAAAACACTTGTATATGGCAGTAGGCCTCCATCGAAGCCAGCAGGATGTAAATTAGCCACAGAGAGATGAACAGCAGCGACGTTAGCAACTTGCAAGTCCGTGGCCCGCCCAGCTCGCCTCCGGCCACCGTGGGTCGCCGGCGATAGAGAAGGGTCAACACGCACACCACGGCCAGGATGGTGAAGAGGGTGACGGAGAAGGCCAGGTTTCCTGGGTCCACCCTGAAAGGCTTGCCCTTAGAGCGCCAGGCGATGGCGGCAATGGTCCACGCCACACCAATACCCAGGAAGACGTTGACGGCGTTGGAGCCAGTGACGTTGCCAATGGAGGCGTCGGCGTACTGGTCCTGGATGGCTGCAACCTTACTGGCAAAAGTATCTGAGAAAACAGCAAAAAAAAACTTAAGTTGGCAGTTTATAGAAAATTATTTGAAGATGTAAAATGCAAACAAAAATGGAAAAATATAAATTAAACCCCTATAGACCAAAAGTTCAGTGTCAAGATTTGGCCTGCTATGATTACAAATTTTACTGGACAATAAATTATTTCGATAAATGATAACATTGTTGTTTTGAAACGATTTTCAATTAATAAATTGATAATGGCATAATAATTCAAAGACCAATAAACTTTAATTCTGTATGAAACGCACCACATTGGAAATGAAATACATTTTAAATATCCAAAATAAAACACAAAAACAATAAATTATAAAAAAAACCACACACAACTAAAACCATAAATAAAATGGATTATGAAGCCTTAAAACAAAATCGCCTTCCAAAAAATATATTTATCACAACGGAAATTATCAAGCTCATTTTATTGATCATGCAATTAACTGATTATTTGATTAATTGCTTACTGTGAAAGGCTTAGTCAAAATTTCATTTTTATATAAGGTCAAAGGTCAAAAACAAGTGATGACCAAACCCCTGTAGTGAGTTTTCTTGAATGTCCGACCAAGGAAAATGCCTACAGCTATTTGAATATGACATAAATCTGCTCATATTTTAAGTGTTAATGTCTCCATTTTTATTTTAACTCAACCTGGACTTAAAGTCGACTTAAATTTAAAAAAACTAAACAGTTTGTACTTTTTGCTACGTCCTCGTCCAGTCAACGACTCGATACAATCTGTTGGGTTTTCTTAGAAAGTTTTTAAAACTACTTTGAATAACTAGCTGAGCTTATTGTGCTGTTTTAACCAGGATCAAATGTCTGAAATATTAAATTTTGAGAATGCAGAGAAAGACATAATATTTAACAGTTTAATAGGTAGTTTTATCAATGCGCTCGGGTACAACCGGCCTTTTGATCTCCATATGACCTGAAATAGAAATGGGTTTGACATCCTGCATTGCTTGAGTTTAGTGAGTTTTATTCCAAATTTCCAAGACTTGTACAATTGATCTATTGGCTAAACTACACAAGTGCTTCTGATCGGCTAAATACATAATCTTTACCTTCACAAAAATATTTATGAAGGTAAAAAAAAAAAAGAGCACCAAGTTTCCAATCAGTAGATCTACTGAATGCGAACTAAGTTGAGATGAGTTTATGCTAAAATAAATCTTAATAACTTCAACAATGTTGACTCTTGAGCAGTTTGTTTAGGACAAAGAGTGAGGGGTGCTTTGAGGACTGCATGTTGTGCAACCACTCAAACAGCAGAGTGATGCAGTGACCCTGCAGTTTTTATAGGATTACATTTACATAACCATAAATGTCTCAGCATGTTTGGGACTATTAATTTAACAAACGAACCCATTAGAGCTGAAGGAGAAAAAGATTTGTCAAAGAGTTGTAATTACATGAAGTAGCTCTCCAATCAACTGTCACGCAGAAAACATAATTTGATCCTGAGGGTTGATCTTAAAGCCAAAACTATCCTCTTATTGATGAGTAGTTGGTTTCTGCAAAGTGGATTTTATTTAGTCAGAAAACATTTAAACATCTAGAAAGTCAGATTTTACATAACTTAGTATATGATGCATACAATAATGGATATGTTTAAGTTGGTGTCCCATGACTGAAATGGTATCACAAAACACAGAGTGAACGGTTTGAAGATCCATAAGACAGAATTACCAACCCTGGATGGAGCTTATTGAAATCTGGTGCTTTTATTTTGTAATAACTAAATATTGGATTTTAAGTAAAGCTGGTTGTAAAGAGTCAACCACAAATACTGAGCCATCGTCGACCACTTGGTATCAAGCAAACCCAAACCATCGCTGCCATCAGAGTCTACTTTGTCGGATGTGTTTGCCTTCACTCACTGTTTGGACTCACTATTGGATCACCCTAATCTGATGTTTTCCATCAGATTCAGATCAAACTCTGTCTGGACGTCTTACTTCTGGTTGTTAGTCAAATCTGATGGGGTAATTTAAACTTGGTATGAATAATCTTTGACTCATCTCTAGTCTCGAGTCCAAATTACCAAGAAATCACTTTTGGGTTTCTGGTTCTGTGGCTAAAATGTGCCAAGTAATGTTTACTGCAATCCATATTTGTATTGCGATGCCATCTTGTGCAAAAACAAAGTAATACATACTTTGAAAGGGGTGTAGGTGGCTAGGAGAAAGCTTTTCCATCAGATTGAAATTGTGTCAAAAGCTGAGGGTTTGCAGGCCGGCTGGCAGGAAGCACCAGGGAAACAGCTGCCAGTCACTGCAGGACCGCATCGGCTTATTCCCATTTAGAGTCTGGGTGCTGTGACGAGTCTCGCTTCTCATTTAAATGTCACTGAGATTAATTGAAATTCATATCCCAACATGAAAACCACCCTCCAGAGTGAGTGAATTGTAATCCTTTTGGTGGAATCTCTGTGTGCTTTGACACTTGGGTGGGAGAGATTTAAATTACAGAGCGAAACTGGCCCCAAAACAGACGGAGTTCACTCAGACTTGATCTAAGAAGAGGAATCGTTCACCTCCGTCAGATAATGATGGCTTCCAGGACCTCGCACATTAAAAAGCATTTATCTCAGTGAAAGCTGCTGCTGCGTTTGATAGACGATGAATCAACATAATTATTACTTTGATCACAAAAGTAATTTAAATAGAAATACAAATCTTTTTGTGTAGTAATTTGATTCTGATTTTTAGGGTCACAGTTCAATCCAGAAACATTTTTTTTTCTGTTTAAACTATACAAATTATGTAACTAACAATAATATTTATTTAAATCTATTCTACAATGTTCTATACTTTATCAAATTTAATCAGTCTACAGTTAAAATATGGTATAATAGGCTTATGCTTAAAATTCAGTAGCTTAAATTACCACTACTAGATTAGCTTAGTTGCCTCGCTTTTTCTGAATTAGAAAAATATTAAAGAATTATTCAAAATATAAATTTGCAAAAAAATTGAGCAGAATAAAATCGATTTCTGAATTGATTCAGAATTCCCAGGACCAGGAATCTTTTAGTCTCTTATTTATTTATTTATTTATTTATTTATTTATTTATTTATTTCTGGACCTCTAATAAGAACTAAATGTTCCAGTTTTAAAGTGCTGATGCTCCGGTACCGAACAACTCAAATGGTTACAAATGAGCTCATCAACGCTCTCCAACCACGTTCTGGTCCAAAACTGCTCCATCATTCCCTGAATTGGCAAATTTACAGTAAATGGTCCTCATAATTGCTGAGCGTAATAATGACCCAGTGTAATAACGCTTTATGAAGAGTTCGAGGCTAAAACATTGAGAGAGGAGGAGGAGTGTTAAGGAAGATTACAACCCTGCGCATGGCGGCAAACTCTTCCCCTGGAAGCTATAATCACCTTTTTCTAGGAGAGTTCTGCAGCCCACAGGTCAAAATGATGGATGAACCAATAGCAGATACACAACACCCAATAAAGGGACAGGAAGGAGACAGGAGAAAGCATGTCACAATAACAAACTGCTCCAGATGGGGCATCAGGGTAAGAACTGAAGGTAAGGAAAGACGGAATATGCAAGAGTGATCCTGCATGTAAGACAGATCAGAATAAAGGAGATTTAGAGGGTAAATTAATCACCATTACTGTTTTTTTTTTTTTTGAGAAAAGATGCAAATCCGTGTTTACGTCTCCAGTCCCAGCTCGGCTGTCGAAGCAGCTCTCTTGGATATGACTTCTCAGAAACCTCCCTTGCACGCCATCAAAGCTGCCACCTGGAAGAGCACCGCTTGAGCTATTTCTATAACTCATACGGCGGAGCAACAATAAACTCGCTGGCGAGAGCAATGAGGTAGAGAATTGAATTAAAGCCTGGGGACGAGCGGTCCCCTCCGGGCGGAGACTGGCTCAGGCTGAAGGCTGAGATGGAGTCTGCCTTTTACAACTCAGATTGGATTTTCAGCCTCCCTGTTCGGGCAGCTGGAACGACGGGCACTTCTTTCATTTCGCGTGTCTGTCTCAGGTGAACTTTGGAAGAAACTCAGAACTCATTGGCGTCTGTTTAAACACAGAGCAACAATGTTGAGTGAGAAGGAAAAACACTGAATAAAATGTCACAGAAATCTATTTTTAGCCTTTATTCCTGTATTATACCTCCTGTTTCTCCAAGTACGAGGCATAAAATTATATTTATACATAATACAGTTTCTATTAATTAAATGCCCCTAAAGTAGTAACATTTTGGGGCGCCACAGCCCATCTGAAGTAACAATAGAAGATTACTGTAGTGAATTTTTTTCATACCTAGAAGGTACAACTGGTCAAGTTCTTCTGTATTTTACTGAATTTATTTATTCTTTCTGTTTGAGATAAGGGTTAATTCACACCCTTATCATGACCCTTATAATCATGAAAAGACATAAATATGAATTCAGATATATTGCCTGTTCCTTCTCATCGCTTAATTTTTCCTGAAACACCAACTCTGTTTAGTTCACTTTAATCAAACTCTAGTTTGTTTGTCTAGAAAGTCCGGTTCGTTTGGAGACGTGGGAATGCATAGCCAAACTTTGGTCCGCCTAAATACCTCGGTCTTGGTTTGGTTGAAGTGAACTTTGGTGTGGCTTGAATATATATGTGAACGCTGCAACTTTGGTCCCCCATCGAACCGAGTCTATCGGTCTATCAGGTGTGAAAATACCATAAAAGAAAGAAACCTTAAGATTTGGCAAGTTTCAAATTAATTTTTGTTTGTCGAAAAGTATAACTTCACCTCTGCACTTCCAGCGCCAAAGGATCTTTGCATACATACTAAGTTAAGGAAGACAGGATTTTGAAAATAACTAGCATTATTCATTAATTAACGCCACTAAAACAAAATTGTAGGAGGTTACAAATGTTGAATGAAAACAGCGATCCCGGTCTGTCTCACCCGGTACCGATGTCCCCAAAGCCACGAACACCACGGCTGTCACGGAGTCCTTCAGTCCTATCGTGCAGCCGAAGTGCGATGCCAGATCTCCGGTGACGGCGGTGAGAACGCCGATCAGTGAAATGGAAACAAAGAAGCAGGCCCAGCCATTCCAGTACTCCGTGGGTGGGACAAAGGCAAACAGAACCTTCCAGAACACAGTGAGGAAGTGCATGATGTAGTCGAAGCAGGACGGTAGCCGCTCTTCGCCACTCTCCTCCTCGTCATCGTCTCCTTAAGGGGAAGCAGAAGATTAAATATAAATAAGTCGGACATGAACTAAAATTCATATAACAGTGAAATTACAGCCGTAGGTTACTCAGTAAGATTGATCATATTATTTTAGTTTTTGAAATTAGACTAGTTTAGCTTGCTTTACCATTACTCTAGCTGGTAGCCCAGTTAGACTTAAATTTCCTTATTCCTTATTCCTTATGCCGCCACCTGGTGGTGTTATTTGGAATTCAGGTATAATTAACTGGTTCATTTTGGCCTTGAAGTTTTACCAGCAGCGCTAGCTCCAGCGAGCTAAAATAAGCTAGCATACAGTAGCATAATTTAGCCTACTTTAGCAGATACAGCAGTAGCAAAAAAGGATCATTATTCATTGTAGATGAGTTTGAAATATGTTTAAAGTTCATCTATCTGAAATTAAGTTAAAATAATGAACATTTATAAAAAAATAAATAAGTTTGCCTTAAACACTGGTCTTAAATTTTGTCATGTCTGGACTATTTAATCTAGTTTAATCTTACTTGGCAAAAGACTGGAGGCGGTTGAGGCTACCACTAACTAGCTGCTAATATAAACTCTATACGCTTAAGAACTGATTTAGACAGTTTCTCTCCAAAAAAAAAGTTGATTTGGGGTTAAATTTCTCTTTAAGGAAGAAATTTCATGTATTGGAGACAAAATGTAAGAAGCTCAAATGGGTAGATGAGCCGTAATTTAAATGTTCAGAGGAAAACCAGCTACTCAACCTGAATGAAACTGGACCAGAAAATGGAATAAGGACAAAATCTTACAAGTTAATCCAAAAGTGTTTACATTACGTGTTTCACTTGGTGATAAACTTCCTAAAGTAAATGGGCTTTTGTGTAATAATTTACTGAATGTCTCTGTAGTCAGTGTGCATTACCTGCGCTTACAGTAACGGCGCTGACAAACTGTTCCCTCCAGCTGCTGCTTCCCACCACCAGCGCCAGGTTCGTCTTCTTGATCAACTTATCTACTGTGTTCTACATCCACACACACACAGGAACACCCATGCAAGAGCACACACACCAGACAGAGCAAGAAAGACACAACCCCAAGTTGTTGATTCACCCGCAGCCACACCAAAGAGAAAAATGTTGTTTTCAAATCCTGAAATGCACAACCCAAGTGGCAGAAGTATATTTAGACACTGATGGGACGTTGAGGTGCAAGATGTGTTAATTAACACATGCCATGTTTTAGAAATCGAGAAAAAGGCCTTCAGGGTTTTCTTCTGGGCTTAAAGATAACAGCAGCTGGGAAAATGGAAAAGTAAAACATCCTGATTCAGTCAAATCCTGCAGGATTTACTGCATGTGTGTTTAAGGGAGCACTGAAAGTAAAACATGTCTATTGATATAAGTAAGAAAAAATTGAAATTAATCACTTTGTGTTTTGTAGGGAAATATGAAAGACGAGAGTGAAGAACGAGCAATGCATGCATGAGAGAGAGATACCTTCTCAGTAAGAAGAGTATTTACTGCTTTCTACACATGCATAAACACACATACACACACACACACAACAGAAATGGACAAATGAGGCACAATAAATGAGTGAAAGAAAGCACACAAATGATTTATCACATCAGAATCAAACAAAATGGTGGAGAACGGAGCAACACAGTGAAAAACTGACGATGAGCTGCTTGCAAGAAATGCCAAGTCACTTGTAATGATCCATGATTTGATTATTTAACCACTGGTCCGTTTCTGAACTAATTACATCTATAAAGGTGAAACGTATGAAACCGAGCAGAAAGCTGGCAGGTTTTTATTTCCTGGATCAGTGAGCAACCTGCAACTTTTCAGAGTCTGATATCTTGCAGGAAAAAAGATTAATAAGGTTTTTAAGCCTTTTGGAAGTCTGATTAATAACATCTCAAGAGAGAGGATTACTTTGCATGGACCATTACATGCCAACAAGCCGAGATTTATGAGCTAAACAATCAAATCTTTTACTATCATCCATCTACAGTGTTTGAAAATGTATTCATACTGCATAATTTTAGCACATTTTCACACAATCTAATGTTTTTAATTGGGATTTCATGTCACAGACCAACACAAAGTGGTGCATATTTCTGAATTGGAAGGAAAATAAAACCAGTTTTTTAATCTATTTTGAGAAATAATTTGAAAATGGAGTGGTTTTGTATTCATCCTCTCTGAATTGGAGTTTTCAGTGCACCTAAAACTCAGTTTGTCTCCAACTTCTTTGCACTAAAAGGTTTGTCCACACTCCTTTGTAAAATAGCTCATTTGAATTTGCACATTTCAGATTTTTCATGTAAGCCCTTTCTATATTAGAAATGCATTAAAACACAAATCATCGTTTTAATTAAGACACGTTACTGCCTAAAATGCAGCATTACATCAATAAACACTTGCTCATTTGTAGCAAATGATAAATGTTGACTATTTATTTGGATTACCAATCAATAATTGGACAGAAAAAGGTGCTTAATACTTTTTATTTTTTAAGAATTTGAACCAGGTGACGCTAAAACTGAAACTTGATGAGTTCTAGGTATAACATATTTACAAAATTTTCTTTTTAAATCTTATGTTTATATTTTTGTACTGTTTTTGCTTAATTACTGCCTTGAATGTATTGTTCTTTCACTAAATCACCTTTTAAGAGTCTGTATACTCCAGTTAGTGATTAATTTAATTTAAAATTATTACAGTAACTGAGAAATCACAATTATTGTACTTTCTGGACTTAAACGCGTATAATTTGATCAAAAAACGACGGTGCGTCTTTTTTCCAGAGCGCCTTGTATTTTCTTTTGGAGTAAAACAGCGCCCTCTTGTGAATTAATAAGGAATCATTCAGGTTGTGCTCACTGACCTCAAAGTGATTTTGTGTGGTACACGACACTCACAGCGCTGTGTCAAAATGTTTTAGCTACATTATAGCTACCGTAGTCAGGAGCGTCGTCGAGAAATACGTGCTGTTCTTTGACTGACTTATGACTGTTTGTTTTATTTCGGTTCATTTTATATATGAAAAAAAGAGAAAAATAGACCATTCGTTAACAGTGCGCCTTATAGTGCAGACAATACGGTATTCTGATTAATCGTTTCAGCTCTAATCTGAATGGTCTTGACAGTTTTGCAGTTTAAATTATCAAATAATGGCCCGAACAGATGTTAAAATATTGACATATAAATATTGCTCTTCCTTGTTCTCTAATATTCTGACAAACCGCTGAAGTCTAAGCAGAACAGCTGGAGGTCACTGAGGTCAAACTGGGTGACTTCTGAACAGGATTTTACAGAGGATTTTATTAAGGCCATCGGAGTAAACGTTGAATACAGATGCACGCTACTCTTCCACTTCACCATTTTGCAGGACTTTGTGTTGTTATGTCACATTAAGTCAAAGCAGTATGAATACTTTCACACTGTCCTGCATATTGGGGCTATAAAGGCTAATCCCAGAGCACACTCACCTTAAACTCGTAGGACTCCTCGATGATCACCTCCAGTTGTGTGTGTTCCCCCAGACTGGGGCAGCCCATCTTGGCCACCTCTTCCTCCTCCGCTCCCACCAGCGGTTTGTTCTCGTTGGAGTCACCTGGGTGAACAGCGGGGTCATAGGTCATGTTCTGCTTCAAAACATAATTTTTTAAATTATATTTTTATTATAAAATGTAATGTTCTTCAGTCTTAATGATAAAATATAAGTTGAAGTAGTTTATTTGCCATGCTCATCTCTCTGACTGGCTGCCAGTCAAATGTATGAAGATGCTGTTCCTCTAGCTAGCACCACTAGCTAGCATGAAATGGAAGATGCAGCGATTTCTCTTTTTAATGCAGGACAAGGTAGATGGATTCACCTCTGATTGTTGGGGATAATTGGCTGATTTCTATTTTTATTAATCCATATGTGTTACAGATGTTGGTAGTAAGTGCAGTGCCAAAAGAACATATGTATGGACTAATATGTTGTTTTGGCACGTTGTGTTGTCTCTCTCTTTTTAAACGTTGATTGTTTCTTAGACTTGATGTCTTTTTTATACAGATGTAACCCATCTATGTTCGTCTCAGGTTGACTGCTTCACTACAGACACATTCATGTTCATTGTATTTATTCTAACGAGAGAAAATGAAGTTAGTGGTGAACTTTAGTCCAGAAGTTTCTGCCCCACAGTTACCAACAGCAACAGAAAAAAGGGGGAGGAGCTGTCAGTTACTGGTTGCTACGGTAACCACCAACTGTCAAGAGCAGCGTAACAGAACTTGATATACCACTAAATGTCTGGAGAAACAACTTGTTGACTAAACAAAATAAATTCAAAGAATAAATAAACAAATTTTGACAAACTTCACATTTATAATATTGTTAAAATAAAACTCTGTTACACATACATACATGCTGAGACTTGAATAAACCTGAACCTGAAAAGTTTTTGACAAGAAAACGACCAAAGGAACGGTTCAGTATCCCTGCTGTGGAGAACGCTGCGGCCAAAAAAACTTTTAAAAAAATTCACAGGAAACTAAAATCAGACGGTATGAGGCATCATTTATGCTAAGTGAATGTGGTAGTTATTGAATTTTTTTTTTCTCCCAAAAGTCAATGTTTCTTTACATATTTTGTCACATTGTGTTGGGTTTTTGCAAAAGTTGTTTTTCTCAGACCAGAAGCCCCTGTCCTAAATCATGCAAACCTCATGGTACCACAAGGTGTTTCTCTGTTATTAGTTTCCTTTCTGAATGTTTCATTTCTGGGCAAAAATATCCTAAAAACCAGCAAGTTAGTCAAGCTACTGATTGGCATTAAACTGTCAAGCTCTGCTTTGCTGTCTTGTCAAATATTCTTGCGATTTGTCCGATTTTACGCAGCAGCTGAAGGCGTTTCATGTATTATTCAGTCTTTTCACCATCCTTAATTTATTCGTTGCAGTGGGAATTATCACTGAAAAGCATGAAGTCTGCAGAGGGAAGATGAGTTTTATTATTGGCTGTCATTTCCCTCATGGGAGAACCCAGGCTGTTCAGGAAGGCTTTTCACTGCAGAAACAAACGGGCACACACTTTCAGCAATCTCCAACCTTCCCTATCACCTCGTTTCCACCTGTCGCATCGTTAGCCGCTCGGCTCCTTCACGACGCCCGAGTCCTCGCTCAGGCTGCACAATCGCTGCTGGAGCTGCTATCTGTGTCTTCCTGCTCTAATTGAAAAGCGGAGCATGTATTACAGTAAGCGTGTGGCGTGTTTAAATGTCAGACTGCGTGTTCTTTAAACGTGTTGTAAAACTAATTATATTCCCCTGTAATGAATCGCGCCCCAGGCTGTTGCTCCTTCTTGTCCAACATCTTGACTGTGAACCTGTAAGACTCTACCACCATGCTCACACTAGTGTGCTTAATTTTCCTTGATGCTACATATAAAACTCATCTGGTAATATTTTAAAGATATAATGGTGACAAGTGTAGAACATAAAAGTACATTTAAACTCATTTTAGAGCCAGAAAATTTAAAAATAATCTTGTATGAGTCATTAATGTGTCATTATCTAGCTTCTTATTTTTTCTCAAAGCAGATTAATTAAATAAAACTTTAACAATGTGCTGTTTGGACCAACAGAAGCAAAAAAAAAAAACACCTTTCTAACATTAATATGTTGAATGAATATGTGGTTCTTACTGAGAACATAAAAATATGATAAGTTTATGTGTTCAGCATATAGTTTTTCTGGTAAGAAAATGTATTTATGATTATTATTTGCATTTTCTGCATTCCCCTCTCAGTGCAAAATATCTTGTCATTGTGATTGAACACATCAATTACTTAAATCTTTTGCTGCATGTTTACCCACAATAATTGGCATCAAAATCAACTTTTCTTGTGTCTGAGCCAAATGAATGAGGCATTTTATATCAGTAATTTGTGTAGCATTAGCTTAATCTGATGTTTTATGGCCAAAAACAGGTTTTATGAAAGTTGATTGTAGACATATTTTTGACAGTGATATTACTGTACTGTAATAAACTCTTACAAGGTAAATAAAACTATATTTTGTGAAGCGGCCTTCTTTTCACAATCAGGTCTACAGGCTCAGTAATGCACCGAATGGAAGAAGTTATCCGGCCCTCTGTGAAAACCTCAGGGGAGCAATTAGCTGAATGTGGGTAAACGTAACATAAACTAGACGGCAGATCTACGATGATGCATTGTGCATTTAAATTAATCATTTAACCTTGATTTAGTTACATCACACTAAATAATAAAAAAAGAAAAATTAAAATGTTTAATGCTTGCTAGTGGTTGTAATTTAAAATTTTCAAATTACAATCTTTGAAACTGATAAAGGTTCATAGGAACATGTCTAACGCATTTTTAACTTCAATGTTTTTTGTTTTTTGTCTGTAGATGAATAAATTAAATTGAAAAACATTTATTTTTTTTCACAAAACTGCCTACATGTAGTTGACTTGCTCAGGATGTTTGAGTCTGTGTATATTTAGTGATATCTGCTTTGTGAATCCAGTGGAGGAAAAAACGCAAATGGACACTAAAATAACTAAAAAAAAAAAAACAATTAAATTGGAGGAGATTGCATTGGTTTGTGAATTCCCTCTCTATTTAAAAATGTTGTTAGATCTTGTCCCATCCATCTCCGCCATGCTTTAAAACACAAAGTTTACAAAATTAACCAGAGTTCAGATAATCAATAACGGTAGGACTGGGTTTCTATGAGATAAATTCACTTTATGCTTAAAATACTTTTATTATTTCAGTATAAAGTAGACAGAGAAGCAGACCCACCATGTTTCTGTCCTATCTCCAGCAGAACCGGCTCTCCAAGCTCAATGGTGAAGGTTTTGTTCTTCTCATACTCTTCATCGTCAATAATCTTCACCTCAATGACCTTCCTGTTAATGAGAGGATAGAAAAAGCACGTTCAGTTAATTATGCCCTCAGCATCATTAGAAGAAGTCTCTTCAGATCACACAACTTTAAGTAATAATTAAGAATATAATCTAATTGTCTCTGATTTAGCAGCTATTAGGTCTCTTCACAAAAAAGACTGAAGGCTCAGGTTCATGTTGACAGTTCGATACTGTGTACTGAGTATGCTAATATCTGACTCCCGGGTCCTGAAAGATTATTTTCTGAAGCTGCAGTGCATGGCGATGCTCAGCTCAGCAGCCATTGTGATGTGCTTTCAATTAGAGTCACCCTGAGGCCAAGACTAAAACGCAGCGCAAAGAACTTTGGGAAAAACGTGTGCAGAAACTCAACCTTAACAAGTAAAGTGGAAAAAAAGAGAGAGCAGTGAAGATGAGCAAAAAAGTAGCTCCAACCACAGTGACAACAATATCCCAGCTGGTGAGACGTAAATGGGATCTGTACTGAAATATGGATGAAGAAAAACCCCAAATGTTTGGTTTTTTACGGAGGCCCTGAAGGGCCAACAAAGTGAAAAAGCCACAATTAAATCTGCCACTGTAACAAATTTTGATGGAAGATAAATTGTCCCAGAAGTTATTGTGATAAACAGTAATATTGTTGTATTTTGAGACCATTTTCATATAATCTATTGCTAAAGGCATAACAATGCAAGTTTTCTCTCTCAAATAAACTTTAATTTTACACATGTGACTACAAAGTGGAGCTGGAAGACATTCCCAAAGAAAACACGTCAAACAAACCAACAAATAAAACGTAAATAAAAACCAACACACAACCGAAACTTTAAATAAAATGGATTGTGATGTTTCTATAAACATAATGTCTCTTCAGAAATGATTAATAATAAGCTCATTTTAATTCATCATGCGATTAATCAATGTTTGTTACAGTCCAAAATCTTTATGCTCACAGTAAAGGGACTCTTACATTTGAGTAGAAAATAATTAAGAGCTGTTACGATTCATAATCCAAAATATATTTGACATCTTTTTTCACTTTGTAGAGCCTGCAGGGTCATTTCTGTCTCTGTTTCCCTCCACCAGACAGTTTCCTGATATCTTCACTTTAAAGCTCTAAATAGGCTTTGGTTGAGAGAGGGAAAGGAGTCTGGAGACGAAAAAACTCTCAACAAAGCTGGGAAAACTTCTGAATACTTTAAATAAAACACTGAAAATATTTCGTAGCTGATGTAAAAAAAAAAAAAGGGCTGTCCAAAGTGTGGCCTGGGGGCCATTTCTGACCTTTGGACTGATTTTTTGCGTCCCCAACTGCAATTTAGAAATTATACAAATTTTGATTATTACCAACATAATTTTCTTACAAAGCATTTGCCTTTTTATAACAGAGTTTTAACAAAAGGTAAAATAAAATTTATCCAGAGATTTTTTTTTTTACTGAAAAAAATCAGTAAAAAAATATTTACTTCATATTGGTTTGTTTTACATATAATTTGTCATATATAACATTGTAACTGTCTCAGAACCAGAATTGTTGTTTTTTATAAGCTGTAGCTGGAATTATGAATCATAACAAAAATAAACACTAATAAATCTAGTGAAACTCAATACCTAATCATACAATGTGATTACATTTTGTACGGAAAAACATCAGTGCTTAGCAAACGTTCGGTATAAAAGTTTCTAAACACAATATTTAGTTGTTTTTCAATTTATATTGAGTGACTTCATAATTTTATTCTTCTGTGGACAGGAAGAAAAAAAAAGTTTGAAGGAAGAATCAAAATGAATATTTAATGAAATCCACTTACCGACTTCACTGGAGAAACGGCTTTTATTAAATGTCAATTTAAAAATTATGGAATCAGATTTTTCACTTTTGTATTCAGAACTGATTGAATTAGACTGGTTGTAATTAGATTAGTACTGGACTGGTTTGTCTTTGTTTATAGCTTCCTGTGATAAATTTTGTTGCAGCTTGAAAAGGATTAAACTGATTGAGTCTGGGGAGAAAGCCTTGGTGCAAAACTTCAAAATTGGTTTGTGGTGTTTCTGAAAGGTGGGATATAAAGTAAGAAACACGAGGAACACAGACTGGGTGCTGTTGACAACTGTAAATCTTTATGAAGTCAGGTCTTTCTGGGAGTCGGACAGCTACCAACTCCCATGTAACTTTAATTAGCTGTTGCTAATTAAAGTTTTGACTTTAAGCTAATGCTAGCTTAATTCGGCAGTTAGCTTCAGCTAGCAAACAGCACTGTTCCACATTCATTAGAAAGAAGCTCTAGCCTTTCTTTATAAACAAAATCATATATTTAAACAACAATAAATACATTTTATGATAAACCTGTGACTTTTTTGTTTTGTGCTAATCAAAGTTTTGACTCTAGTTTCTTGCTAGCTTAATTAGCTGGTTAGCCTGAGCTACTAAAGTGCATGGAGGCTGAAATCATCTTGAAATCTTTTATGAATTAAATAAGATGACTTCTATAAAAACTGATACATTTAATTATCTCAGCTTTACATTTTTTCACTAAAGCTAAAAGATTTTGCAATGACAGGTTTAAGATCAGAAATGTCTTTGAGTTTAGAGACGTATTGATCCAATGTTGGGGGAAAATAGTTGTATTTATTGAATTTGAATTAACTGATAAATCAAGTATTTCTAAAATGCTTGATTCCAAGGTTTTTTCTTTAGCTTCATTTCCTGGGTATGTTGTGCTGCTGTTGAAGTAATTTGATCAAAAGCTGATTTTATTGCATTAACTGGATGCAGTGCATAATAATAATAATATATCAAACTTAAATGGTGCTTTTTAGGAGACTGAAAAACATTTAATTATAGGTAACTGTGCATTTTTGATTTCTTACTGTTTCTGTTTCCAATATTTTCTTCTCTACCAGGGAAATGTGTCTAGAATACAAACTAGTGAAGATTTACGAGCAGTTATCCAGAAGTATGATTTGAAGAAAACAGGGGAGATAAAAACTGGACTTTTTAAAAAAATAATGTTTTTAGTAAAATGTAAAGGAGATATTGAGGGAGACGAGAATGAGAGACAGGAAGTGAACAAAGATGCCTGAAGACGAGCGTGACTAACCCGCCATTTCTGCTGAGATATGTTACGACTCAGTACACACCGAGCTCATTCACGGGGACAAACAAACAAACAATGTTTTACTGAGGACATTCACTTCATAATTCATTGATTGGATCTTTAATCTGAGCGATATCTGTTACAGCTAAGAGTCAAAGTCTCCAAACCCATCAAATCCATCCTTATAAAGCGACACCGCAGAAGGAAGAACCAGACCAGGGTGTCCTTATTTTACCCCAAGTGGTCCAACACCCAAGCGTGTCCCCAGTACAACACACAGTGACTGCAGACACAGCAAAACAAATTATATAAGAGCATGAATGCACAAACTTCCCTGTATTTACTTCATTCTCGTGTTTATATGAGCAGGCAGCCGTCGCTGCACGGTGACCCGAATATCTACATACAAACATCTACACACAAGCAGGTAAGCATGAAAACACGGCTCCCACTCAACACCTGGACGATTACAAACATTATTCACTCAGCGGAGCAAACTGCATACAAAACACACAAATTTATATGCAGAAAAGGCTTATTTATGTCTATTCCCACTTCTCTGCTCGTTACTTTGCAGAACTAAATACACACATGCATGCATTTTATATGCAGCACTGCTGTTAATGATGCATGTGCAACATAAACAGTGTTAAAGCCCTTAGCGCCCCCCGTTGTCGATACGGACTGTTGGGTTAAATGGCTTCTTTGGCAAAACTCCAAATTGAAGAGATTCAGGGGTCGTTATGTAATCCGGTCCAAGAACGGCTGGAAAAACTCCGACATGTCGGCGAAACATGAAATATTTAATTATGCTTCTAAGCATGAGCATAAAGTTCAACCTATTCACTTAATAGAGCTGAGTACAGTACCCGAAAATTATACTCAAGTAAGAGTAAAAAAGTATTAACTGATCAAATGATCAATCCTTTAAAAATTAAAAATGACATAACTAGACGGACCAAAATATAAAGTTAAGTGGAAATTTTGGTATTTTAAGGATGAAAATGACAATAATTCAATTATTGTAGCAAAAAATAATAAATTCAGACAAAACTAAATTTTTTCCAAATTAGTTTCTTTAAATGAAAAACAGGAAATTTTAACAAAAACTGCAGGTTTGTCTGTTTCTGGTGGCGTTTTGGTTAAAGCATGTTTGTTTTTCATGCATTGGGTAGAAAATCCAGACACTTTACTCAAGTAAGAGTAGAAATACTTCATAATAAAATTACTCAAGTGAATGTAAAAAGCACAGTGTAGTAAAAATACAAAGGTTACACAATGAGTAACTGCAACTAGTCACGACCCATATCTGTGTTTTAATCTAACGTGAGCCTGAACAGAAGCAGCTGCTGGTTTTAGTTTTAACGCGTCGTTCCTGGAGTAAAGGTCGTGAATATAAAATGTTTTTATTTGTTTGAGCTTTTTCTGGGCTTTTCTTGCCAATCAAAGGATTGACAAAAGCTACTGGAATATAAGTGGAGCAGGTTGTTGTTTTAAAATTAAAGTACAGACGACTTCTGGGCTCATGAACTAATTGGTCAGTGTGTCCCATTTTCTCCCTCTTTTATTGAGGCGTTGGAAGATAATATGTCGATCACTCGCAGCTCTTCCAGGAATTATTCAGAATTTAGGATTTGAGGGATTTAGCAGATTATCTCCTCACTATCACCACTGAGGATTATGGTTGGTCTCAGACATAGAGAGGCATGACATCAGAAGCATTTGAGCAGAGAAACTTTACTGAAATATTCTCTGAAAATACATTTGATGCATCGTCTAATTAAGCATCTAAACAACGGTTTAGCATCAAAACCTTTGGTCTACTGCAAGGTTAAGAAGATTTAGTTTGTTTTGGACAGAACAATCAATCTTCATTAATGTCTTCCAGATTTATTCCTAAAATAAATCTCTGAAAATTTATTTATTTCATAACCAAATGATGCGGAATCAGCAGAAATCCCTTCTTGGTCACGTTAAAAGATGATCTTTTCCTCTCTGCACAGAAAACTCCAAGCAGTCCCACCACTGCAGATGAAGCCAAAGTCTCTTTTTCTCGTTCCAGTCTATTGGCTTCCAGAGCTGTCAGGTCGTTTGTTTAAATCGCACCAGAAAGGCTCTGCTGCAGTTCGTTCTTAGCGATACAGTACATCATGGAGGTGCAGCTGCCGCTATGGAGCAACACCAGACTGTTTTCAACGGCTTGTTGAATCTATTTCATGAAGCGATTCGGACATTTTTAAGGCAACAAGAAATGACAAGAGGCAGCTAATAAAGTGGCCACTAAGTGCATATTCTGCACAGTTTTGGTTTTAGGGATGAAACGATTAACTGTGATTAATTGATTGTTGAAATCTTCAACTAATTAAGTTAACGATTAATTGGTTAAATCGGTTAAATTGGGCTACTTCATTAGCTTGACTTCAGGTTGGGGTTTTTTTGGACGTCCCTGCTGTAACCACTGTCATCTTTACCGGTTTACCTTCTAACAACTTCCACAAATAAAGTCACTAATCAGGGAGAAAGGGTCCAAAAATTTGGAAAACTTTAATTAGGATGAAATAACTGAAATGTTGCTGGTCCTTCTTAGAATCATGTCTTTTTATAACACATAATATTTGTATTTTGCAGTGTTGTAACATTTATTTATCCAAAATAATCTTGCATAAAAAACGAAATGTCTTTAAAAAGTTGCACTTTGACCTCAGTAGGAGCGCCTCTGCCTTGTAGCGTTAGCTGCATTTAAATCGACTTGGTGAATATGGGGCATCATAACACTCGGCGTAGCAACTCGTCATTAATAATTTCTCAGAATCCTCACTTCTCTCCAACCTTTACCTTCGCCTCTCTCGCCGTCTCATCTTCCTCGTGTTTCTGCCTTGTTACTTTTTGACATCTGCTCCCTGGAAAGTTCTTTTGTCAGGCTCAACGCCTCGGCCTGTCAACAGTCTGACACCAAACACAGACGCACCGACATACTCCGCCAGGTTCGGTGAACACACCGCTGCTGCTGCCAGAAATAGAATTAAAAACCCAGAGCAAAGGAAGGTATTGCTCACTAACTGCTTTGGACAGGATTTTTTAATTTAGTGTAATGCAGAAGTTGTCCTTGTAGTCGGATTGTTGCTCTAAAGTTTGTTGCTAAGCGAATGACTGAGCGACAGCCTGATTTGATTAAGTTGGGACCTCATTGCATTACCTAATGGACGAAACCTCTCCTTACGTCTTTATCTTTAATCTCTTTCCTTCCCAGGCTCCTCTGGGTCCAGTTCTACGTTTTGATTTGCAACCATCGGACACATTGTTTTAAATGTTAATAAGAAACAGCATTTCAAATGGGAGCTGCTAAAACCAGCCAGTAATTTCCTTGAGTAAAGGCTGATTTATGTGCATGCTTTATTCTTCTTCTGGTGCAAACCTGGGCTGTAAAAAAGATTTAAGAGCAATACTTCAAAAACAATGCAGCACATCTAGTTTACTGCCTTAATAAAGTGAATAATGAAGAGAAAGGAAGGGGAAAAATTGATCAGCAAAACTGGAACAAAGACAGCAAGTAATACGCTGCAGTTATGGTAAAAAGAAAACACAGCCTTTTTCAGATTAAAGGTTTTTATCTGCCAGGACATAATAAAAATTACTGTCATCATTAAGGTAAAAATGACCTAAATATAGTCAAAAAGAGTAAAATATCTTAGAAAACTAAGCGTATGTACCAGTATTTAAATGGGAAAGTATCAGCGCGATGCAAATGTCGGAGCTTTTTCGGTTTGGAGATCAAAAAGGCTTAATAAGACAATGTCTGGATGGAAAGACGTCAATAATGACCTTGGCCACACGTGTCAAACTCAAGGCCCGCGGGCCAAATTTGGTCCCCTAGAAGTTTTTATGTGGCCCGCTAGTCTCTGGAAATGGAACCTTTTATGTAACAGTTGTGTGCTTCGTATATTATTTTATCACTCAAAACAGCAGTTTTATTTGTATTCTGCCAAATTAGATCAAGGTGACGTTCAAGACGTTCGTATTCACTGTTATCGTTATTCATATTTTAACAGTTTGTTTTTGGGTAATTTTATTAATACATTTGGCTCTTTAAAGACATTCTTTATCTTGAAGTGACCTAAGAGGTTCAATTGTTACTTTCCATCAATCTGGAAAGGCTTACAAGGCCATTCGCAAACAGCTAAAAACGCAGTATAGTCAGAGAGATCCAGTGCAATACATGGTTAAAATGTGACTAACCCTGCTGTGAAGGCATAAGCCCCGCCCCCTAAAGCCCCCGAAGTGGGCGGACCCTATAGATACTGGGGGGCGTGGCCAAATGTGGAGGGGTGAAGCAGTACTGTTTTCTTTTCTTTTTTTTTAATTATTGCTTTATTTTGGATAATTAAAATATCTTCCACTTTCAGTGTTAAGTGTTTTATACAAAATTGAAGTTTAATTGACTTTCAGAGGGAGAACTTGTATTTTTATGCCATTACCGGTTTTTACCAGGCTTCGATGTAAAGGTACACCAGAAACTAAGGAGTGTCTAGATGAATCTCAGAAATCTTCTGGATAAAACAAGGAAATTTTGTAGCTTGAAAAGTTAAAAATTTACAAGAAAACAAATTCAGAAATTTTCTGGAAAAATAACATATTGACTTGACTAGAAAATTTTTGATATTTGGAAATTTCAAAGTGAAAACTTTTGTACTTTTAAAAGTCAGAACTTTTCAAGTTTTCTTTCAAGAAAATTTGTGAGATTAATCTCAGAATTTCAGAAATTTACTTTTTTTGTTGTTGCTTTTTTAGACTTTTTTTTTTCCTGTCAAACTTTTTACTTTTCAGGCTCAAAAAAAATTTTTTTCTAGAAAATTAGATTTTTTTGGCTAAACGTTTCTCATCTTTTTTCCCCTCTACCTGCTATATCCCTAATACACGTATTTTAGCCTCAAAAGGAATAACACCTGAGTTCTTAAATAAGACGCTGTGAGGGTCTGAATGTGCGATCAGGCTTTTGCAGCAGCCATGTTTCTGCTTATGCTCTTCTCTGATTGAAAGCAGCACAAACAAAACCTTTGGAGGGAAGCCAGCAGAGAGAGAGTGAGATAAAACGCTCTTAAGGGGGAAGATATTCCCTCTCCTAATGATATCACGGATCCATAATGAGGAGCTGCACAACTCACACACTTTGTCACCCACATCCGCACTCCTGATAAGTCGTCTCCAGCTGTGCTGAGTAATAAAGTTACACCTCAGATGTGGGAGGGAAAATAGAGACGGATAGTTCAACGGAGACGATTTGAGGGCGAGAAAGAGAGACGGATAAAAGACGTGGACATGGAGGTTTAGAAAAGGAGAAAATCTCGGTGTGTTTACATTTGGATCCAGTTATTACCAAGTAAAACCAGCAGAAATAAACAACGTAAAGAAAAACAAATATAGTTTATGAACTCTAATCCTAATTAGTTACTTTTCTTCTGTTCTAAGAAAACATATAAAAGAAAAAGGTGAGAGAATAATAAATGTGATGACGAGTCCCGTCACAATAACAACGTTTTCTGGACGATAAATTGTCCCAGAAGTTATCGCGATAAACGATAACTTTGTTGTTTGGAGATCTTTTTCAAGGAATATAATAACAGTATAAAAAATGCAAGAACTCATTCTCAAAGATCAGTAAACTTTAACTTCTAGTTTAACACTGGAACTGGAAGGCATTTTAAATATACAAAATAAATAAAGCAAACAAAAAAAAAACAAAGTGAATTGTGAAGGAGCTAGTTGAGAACAAACCACCAAACTGAAGACTTTTATAATCCAGTTTTTGGTAGAAAGAGAAATAATGAATCATGCAAATGGAAATAATTGAGCTTGTTTTAATTTATGATGGGATTAATTGATTTATTGCGAAACAGACAGAAAGGTGTCAAGGAAGTGAAGAGATGCTTTATGAAAAATATTAAAACAGAAGAAGGGAAGCGGTGAAGGAAGGAGGCGGTGATTTAGGTAGGAACAAGCCCGAGTGATTATACTTGATTAGAAATGCTGAGAATATGAAGTTAACAGCAGAGAGCAAGTGGAGCAGATACCAACCATGCGGTCATGAAGCGACGGCCGAATGAGGCGACGTGCGCTAATACGCTTTCATTTCTCCCCTGATCATCATCCGCCCTCACAGCTCCTTCCCTCTCTCCACCTCTCCCTCCTCTGCACATCACATCCAATCAGCCTCATCCGCACGAACGAGGCCGGCGATGTTCAGCCGCCGAGCAGGAAAACACGACACGCGACTGTTCACGGGGGGTGACGCAGAGGGAAGCGATCCGCAGATGTTGTTTCTGCTCCAGATTTGGAGGATATATTCCTCTGATGTAATTATGGTTTTCGTCAGGAGAGAATAAAAGGAAGCGCCGCTCGTCTGTGTCGGTCCGCGTCCTAATTGAAAACGTTGCGTCCTCCCACGTCTCGTTTTTATCTCCGATGTTCGTGAACTGACACTTGAGGAAACGAGTCCAGCATCAGCCATCATTAAAGAGAAATGGGATCACTGATTTGTTTGTTTGTTTTATATGTGGAAGGTCCAGGTCCAGTTTGAGGAATCAGGTGTGTGTTTGAACCACTTAAATAGTTTTTCATTAGTGATCCGGTGTTCTGTTGTGTTGGTTCTGGTTTGTTCTGTTTTGGGTTGAATTATTGCATATTTGGACAACTATTCCTTCTGGCTCTGCAGCTGGAAGGTTTTCTGCTGCTGCGCTTTTTACTTTCAGACTGTTACGATGTGTAACCGTGGCAACAAGGGGCTGTTTTTACACCTGGTAGCGGCTAATTAGCATCTTAAAATCTCAAATCATGCCTGACCTACGACCCCGAATCCCAGAGGAGTTGAAACGGAGCTTCATGGGTTCGGAGCAGAGAGATCTGTTTTTTTTTTGCTAAAGTCTGGTTTCTTTTTCTTTTTTTGTGAACGGTTTACTTCCCTGAAGCGACGCCAGCGTGCAGAAGAAGAACGTAGACGACTCACAGCAGCAGCGCATCGTCTATGGAAATAATAATATCTTCACTTATAGACTGATTTTAAGGATTCGGAGCTGATCGATGAACAACACAAAGGGAGCTAAGAAAAAGAAAGCACAACTGATGGCTGTTTGTGGAGTATTGACTGCAGGTTCTGCAGAGAGTCTGTTTGGATCTGTAGTTCGAATCAGTAGTGATACAGACTTCTTTTATTTTGATGATGCTAATAATAAAAAATGTCTGGCTTCTTCTGGTGAAGAATTATAATGTAACAGTTGGATAAAATGTGACCTGACGTATCCGGAAGTGGCACAAATCGGAAACTGGTCGTTCAGATTGCTGTAAAACGGTTTGATAAAGGTCACAAATGTGGAAGGTGGAAGAAAGATTACATGCTCGACTGTCTCTGCCTGACTTATTGAGCATATGAACAGACAGGGATTTAAAAAGAAGCAGCAAAAGCAACTGAGCACAAGAGTCTTGAGACTGTCATTCGGCAACAGCCTTCAGTCAGAGGCTTATTCAGATTCAGTGCTATACTGACTGCTACAGCAGATACTTCCTGCCCACAGCCTCACAAAAAATCTTTGTGGTTGATCTGCTCAGACTGGATATGTGAAGATGATTAAAACAGCGACAGAGTCTCACTTCGTGCACAAACACCATCGATTTCTGATGTAGAAACAACATCATTGTTCTTTCCAACATCAGTTTCCCTTTGTACTTTCTGTTTCCATTAAACTTTTACATTTTCAGTGCTGCAGGAACACAACATGAAACCAAAGCCTGCGACACAGTTTTCTCCTTTATCTGCTGCATGACAGAAAACAGACTGTTTATGTAAGCTAACATACAGCAGATGAAACGTTAACAGGGTTGATGTGATCGGAGCAATGTGGCTCACTGCTCCAGGGGTCATATGCTTTAATGAGGAGGAGCAACTTGTTACGCTGTGGTTCTTTGTAAAATCAGTTTGAAGAATATTCCAGGGTTTCCCCCAGAAAGCCTGATAAGCCCAGTGTTGGGGAGCTATAGGGAAGTCGTCCAGCGGCCTACCATGTTTTTGAGTTAAAAAAATGTTTAATGTTGACAGAAAATATATAAATATTACTAGCTAATCATGTGTTATTGGAAGACTTTACAAAAAAACCTTACTCCTGACTATAAAGTCTTAAAGACGTCAAACAATAAAAATGTAAAATCGGTAAACAATGCTTAGCCTGGTGGGGTCCAAGTAAAGCCTGGTGGCCCGCCAGGCTTATAATATACTGGGGGAAACTCTGTATTCTGGGTCCAAAGTTTTTAGTGGGAAGCCACATGAAGCTGAGGAGGTGAAGGAGGTCAAAATGGCTTCTTGCTGTTTCCAATTTTACATTCGTAATCAGTTGTTGTCAAATAGTTTAGGAGGCTTTCTGTCCGTTATGTGTTTCTAAAAATTCAAACTTTATGTCTTCCTGATTCAAAGCATTTCTGCCTTAAACACAAACCCTTTTAGTAGCCATAAATTATATATTATAGACAATTTTCCGCCAAGTTGATGGCTGCAGAAAGAGTTGAAAATATCTGAAGGTAAATTTTTGAGAACGTCTTGCAGATTTAAGACAGAAAGTTTCAATTAACAACCAAATCAGAGAATAACTGAGGAAAAATGACCAAGACCTTGAACAAGAATAAACCAGGAGAAAATATTTCTTCTTAAATAAACTGTTATTACAGAGCAGCTAAATATAAATAGGTAAACAATCGGTAGGAACATCCTGTGCTCTTCCACTCCTTCTCTCTTCTCGTTTGTTCTCATGTTTGTTTTAATGCTCATTGTGAATTTATGATGTAGCTGAATAGAGCGCTAGCTAGCTTCAACTGGGCGACTTCAGTCACCGAGCGACTCAGATGTTGTTTATCTTCTTACGGTTCCCTCAGCGTCTTGCAGTGTGATTAATTCATCAGTTTGTTTTCGTGTTTCATCCCATGATGCTTCAGTTTAAAGCAGAAACCAAACATCAAGCCTGCAGACATATTCAAAATGTCCCCGTCGTTTTTAACTGTTTAAAAAACACAAGCAGGCTTTTAATTTACAGCAGGTATTTCTAAATGGACAATTTTTAAAAAGGGAATCTTTACAAAAAAACAAACACGGACAGGATGGAAGAATGTAAGGAAGGACAGAGGAAAGAAAAGAAAATAGTAAAGATGGATACAAGTGAGGATGGTGGAAAGGAGAAAATGAAAGGACAGAAGAGAAAAGTAAACAAGGAAGGATGAGAGAAAACAGGGAATCTGAAGGAATCAAAGGAAAAAATACACAACAAGAAAATTGGGGAAGAAAGGACACAAATATAGGAAAGGAGAAAATACAAAAAAAGGGAGAAAGGAAGTTAGGACTTAAAGAAGAAAATAGGAAGCAAAGATAGAAGAATGACAAGGGAGGGAAGTACGCAAGAAACCACAGAATAACACAAAGAAGAAAGTGAAGAAGGAATGATAAGAAAAAGAGAAAAAGGAAACAAAAGCACAAGGTTGTAATTAGAAAAGAAAGAGAGGAAAAACACGAGGAAAAAAACAAGGAAGAACAAACGGACACAAGGAAGTGAGGAAAGAAAATAGGAAGCAAGGACAAAAAAAATGAAAAGGGAAGAAAGAATTATTACAGATTCCCTTTTTGTGAAGAAAGTTCACAAAAAGGGTAACAGTGAAATGGGAACATTTTGAAAAAAGGACACAGTTGAAGGATAGAAAAACTATGGAAGGGAAAGAATGAAGAAACTGAGGATAGAAAGACACAAGGATGTTAGGAAAGAAGCTAGGAAGCAAGGATGAAATAATAAAAAAGGCTGAAAGAATGTGAGGAATGCAAAAGAAGGAATAATGAAAGGAGAATGTGATTAAGGACAGAATGGAACAGAATGGAAACGCTATGGTAGAGAAAAAAGAAAGAGAGGAAAGACAAAAGGAAGATAAAAAGAATGAGAAGGGAAGGAAGTGCCGAAGGACACAAAGAAGGAGAGAAGCATAAGGAAGAAACAGAGGAAGGAAGTGTTGTCTTCTTTCATCTTAAGTTTGAACCGTAGCTGGTTTTAACTCTTTCATGCATGAATTATGATCCTTTCTCAGGATTTTTTTCCAAAGTGTTTTTGATTTTCTCCCAGCATAAAAAATGTGGGAAAGAATTTTGTAAAATAATTTTCTTTTTAGGTGATCAGTTGTAATTTTCTCCAAATACAAAGTTATTTGAAAAATCCATCAGTATTATTGGGCTTTAAGGGTTATTTGATGTCAAAATGTTATTATTTTTTTTTTTTACCTACAAGAGTAGAAGGAGGGACTGGATATTCCTGAGTCAATTTTCCCTCTGTCCGCCATATTGGATTCAACAAACATTTCTTGCAGTTGCAGTGGATGGCCCGTAGTTGGCAGTGTATTGTGTGATGCACTAGTGTCCATGTCAGTGATCTGTGTGCATTTATAACATAAAAATCCTTAAAAAAACGGTTTTTAGACAGCTGCACGCTGCAGTGACCGCTATGCATGAAAGGGTCAAAGTGTGAGTTAACGTCAGAACCATGAAGGGCCTTCAGAATCAGGACTTGCTGAACTCTTCCTTCATGTTTACATCTCTAGGTGAAAAGTTAAACATCCTGCTCTCCCATCTCCCTCTGTTACCACCCAAGCAGCCACCAGTTGGTTTAAGCGACTGCGGCCCACACCTCGTTGTTTCCCTCCTCGCCCTCTGGCTGGTATTTGCTCCAGTTTCCTGTTCCTGCCCTTCCCTCTCCTGCTTGTCTCCTCTCCCTGCAACCCGTCCATCTCTCCCCACCTCTGATTTTTCTGTCTGTTCAGTCGTCCTGCAGAGGTTTGAACTCATTCATCTTCCTCCGATCCCTCCATCATTGTCCGTGCCTCACAGTGAAGCCAACAGTGTGTTCATAAGCAGGGCGTCACGAGAGCTTTTTAACGTGAACGGACTACGCTGGTCATGTCTGGATATGTGAATGTTAATGCAATTAATCCAACAGTTTCCCATCTGAATGTCTTAATAATTTAAAAGCTGTATTTTTTTTTATTAAATAAAACATAGCATTAATATTATAAGACAAAATGATGCAGTTTGATGTTGGAGAATTTTTTTTTTTTTACTTCTTACAAGATCAGCTCTTTGAACCTTAATTTTAAACTTCACAGAGATTTGCAGCTGCAAATAAACCAAATGATATATGAGAACGAGACAAAGATTAAGATGTCTGGCCACAACGACAAGAAGAACATTTAGTTCAGAAAACTGAACACTGTGCTAACTGTAGAGCATGGTGGTGGCAGGTGCATGCTGTGGGGCAATTTCTCTGTTAATGGTAGTGGTGCAAGGCACGAAGTGGGTGGAATAATTTAGGACGTCTCCCGAAGTCTTCAACTTTACCTCAAATTTAAAAATCATTGATGTAGCTTGTTGAATCGTTACTCCATCTTGTAGACAAAAATACCGCAACAAAATCAATGATAAATCAATAAAACACATGAAACTGGCAGCAGACAGATGAGCAATTATTCAACTGTACATCTTTGAAAAGCATTAGCAGAGCCTCCTGCACAGCCAACAAGACTGCAGAAAGTGGTTTCTGGGTAAGTCAACAACAAAGCACTTGTCTTTTCCAGCAGCCCTTGTACAGCGCTTACAGCGGTAAAACCAGCTGACCAAACATGCTGGAGCTCAGCTTAGGTTGCTAGGTAACGCATTATAACTTAATTGGGAAGGTTTTGCAATGGTTTGTTTTCCAGACATCAAAAAAACATTTACTTATTGCTAAAAACGGTTGGGCGTTTTTTTTTTCTTTAAGCATTTTTTGCTGTTTTGTAGAAGCAGTTGAGGCCCAAATGGAAGAACAAATATGTGCAAAATGTGAATTATGCATAATAAGTCTCCTTTAACATGCATACTTCATTGTCAGTCATATGGAGGTTTTAGCAGTTTTTCTATTTTTAGTTCAGTAAAATTTGTCTCCCACCTAATATCCACCTTGATATTTCCACTAGATGATCATTAAAGCCAGAAGAATTGTATTTTCTGACCTTTTTTTGGGACATTTCTGGAGAACAAACATGTGCCGGTAAAGGTCCGCGCAGAAAAATTTTATGTTTCTGTTGAAAGTTGGGTTCAGGTAACCTTTTTAAAAGAGCCGGCCAAATTTTGCTAAATGCCATTTCTTTCCTGGAACTGCAGAAGAGTCGAGCTCACCTGCAATGATAAATACAGGCAAGGAGGAGTGAGGGAGGGAAGTGGAGGATAGTAAAGTAAGGGGTGGTAAAGATGAAGGGCAAATTTTAAGAATTGAGAAGAAGCTGAGAGAGTTTGGAAGAGGTGAAAGGGGACGGATGAATGAACAATAAAATATAGAGGGGCGATATATCATCCCAGGAAATGATGGGGTAGATAGACAGGAAATGTGATGGCACAAATAAAGAAGAAGGTGGATGATGAATTGAGCAAAGGAGGGCAGAAAGAAGAGAATAATAGAGAAAGATGGAGAGAAGAAGAAGAAGGAGGACAGTAGTGGAGAGTTTGGTGAAGAGGAGGGTGAGAGATGCAAGTGGAGATGAAGAGCCTGCATGAGTCACATCGTCTCTTCCACAAGCCATTAGCGATTTAATCACTCTGACATGGCTGTGTGTGTGCGGATCATACCAGATTACCCTGAGGTACTGCAGTCAGGAGCTGGCTCATCACTCTCCTACAGCGCCGGGCGTTCATCATGTCACAGCCCAGTTTACCCAGAACCCACCAGGGCGCCAGGTTTCCGTGGAACGGCCCACAGGAGAGTCTTGCATTTAACCCTGCAGATGATCTGCTGAGGCTGATGACAGCGGCCTGATTTACTGCAGAGCTGGTTCTGAACGACGGGTCTGCGGCTTAATGCCTCATTTAGGCGTCGCTTCTGCTGGATGCGCTCATTAACCTGAACTCCATTCATTTTCATGGAGCTGTGGATGTTTGTAAAACTCCTGTTGGTATTTTGAGACGGGAATGTTGAGCATGTTGTAAAGCTTAGGCCTCGTACAGTCGGGTCTTTATAAAACAAATGTCTCCACCACATTGTTTTAATAAATGATATTATGCACAGGGGATCGTTTTAAGGAAAGTTTTCATCCGCATGAAACCAGACAATTTCACCCCTGAGTGTTATTTTTAAAGGGAAAGTATTACACAAAATTCACATTATTTTACTTCCATTTTGGTCTCCACTGCTTTTAAAAACAACCCAAATGCTTCAATAAACCCCCCAGCCACGTTTTGACAATAAGTTATTGTTTTTTCTGTTTTCTTGAAAATCAGCTGCTTCAAAAGCTTAAAAAAAACGTTAAAGAACCATAAATCACATCTAGTACGACTTTAAGACCAAACAGTGGAAATGGGAGGAAAAACACCTGGAAACTCATTGAATTGTTTTGCTTCATCCATTTTCCCATCAACTCTGACCAACTTCTCTGTCCCTGCTGAACACGAGCATCACCACAGCTTGATGCTGCCACCACCGTGCTTTACTATGAGATGATTGGTTCAATGTGCATCGTTGTTCCCCTATTATCTAATGTAATTTATCTGTTGGCTCTTTAGCCCAGTATATTGGACAGGCACATGAATATTCTAACATGGTTTTAATTACAAATTTTTTATAATTATTGAGTCACTAAGTCATATTTTTCATTAAATTGAGATTAGGGATTAAGGATTAAATAAGTGTTCACTTCTTCCTACTCCTTTTTCAAACAGAAAAATAGTGAAAAACACATTATTTTGTTTTTTGTTATGTATGCACATGCTTTTTCTTGTTTTAAAAATCTGTTTGAAATAAATCAAATCAAAAATCACTTACTGCTCTTACCGAACCTTCATGAAGGCCAATTATGAGACGTACATGACTAAGGATGAAGGTTCCTGCCGCTTTTATTACTTTCTCACTTTAAATATTTGAGGTGGTTAAACTGAAACAACCTTTTGAAATCTGCTGATGTGTCTTTATAGCTGTAAGAAAAGTTGCAGTCAGACTAAATAAACAGGAAAGTAGCAGCACAGCTGACACACCCTGGAGGCTCCTCGTTGGCCTTGTTGGTCAGTGAACCCAGTGCAAAGAGTTTTAATGTGGTCTGGGCCTGGAGGGGTGGGGGGCAGAGGAACTGCGAGGCCTGAGGCAGATGGGGAAGTAAGGAGGCGCAGAAGGACGAGGGGGAGGCAGCCTGTTGCCGCAGCTCTCGGTGGGTCTCCGAGCCGTGATTACAGGGTGTGTGCAGCCGGCGGGGGTTTGATCACAGGCCTTGGCTGGCAGAAAACCACGGGTGGAGAGCGCGCTCAGACCGTGTGTGGCTGTGGACGAGCCACTCCGACCGCTGGGCGTGTTGCTGCCAGTGCGCACTGACTTGGCAGGAGAAATCGGTTGGACTGCAGCGTCGCCAGCAGAGCGGAGAAGTACACAGAGGAGAAACGGAGAGAGGCAGGGAGGCCAAACGGGAGGATTTCACAGTGGGGATAAGAAGAATCAAACATGGCGACGTTTTTCCAAGTAAACGTTTTTCACAAGGGACCACCGACGTAAAATTCACGTCACATGTAGGCTGGTTGCGATAAACCGCCCCAGAAGTTATCGCGTTAAACGATAATATTGTTGCTTTGAGACCATTTTCAAGCACAATAATTCAACAACACACTCGCAAAAATCAATAAACGTTCAAATGAACGTTTAAAACTGGAACAGGAAGACATTTTAAATATCCAAAAGAAATAAAGAAAACAACAGATAAAATGAGTCTCTGTAAGTAAAACTGTCCTTAAGAAATAGGCAATAGTTGAGACCAAAGCACCAAACTGAAGACTTTGATCATCCAGTTTTTGGTAGAAAGAGAGAAAATAGAAAAACAATAAATTATGCAAATGGAAATTATTGAGCTTGTCTTAATTGATATATTGATTTATTGCGTATCTGTAGGTTTCAAGTCAAACATAAGACTCTCTAAGGTCTTTCAAATGCCACTCTGAATGAAATTTAAGACGGAAAAACCGATAAATTCATGGGATGGTTGGGAGGTCATGCTGTACTTCCATTAAGCTTCTCAAAAACTGAAATTTCTGTGATCTATTTGTGGTTCTTGGGAGAAATCTTTGTGCTTCTCACACTGCATGTCACTCTCTACAGCTTTAACCCAAGTACTACCAAGTTTAAAAGTGGCTTATTTTCCAAACATGAATAGCCTCAAAAGTTTAAAAAAAAAAAGAAAAATCAATACACGGCACTGAAGAACCGTTCAAACTGTGGACGCATCAGCATAAGAGTGAGCATGATGAACAAGTCAAATCAGGAGTATGGAGAAAAATATGACTGCAGCCAACAGCAGACAGCGGCTGCCACATCGATTTTTTTCCACATGACACATCCGAGCTCGCACACATGGAGGGAAAGCTTAAAAATTGGCTAAAGATGGTGACTTAAGCTACTTAGCGTTGACTGCTCTCACATTAGGAGAGACGAGGAGAAGGAGGGAGGCACTCAGACCTGGAGAGGAGGAAGACGGAGCTGAGGGATTGATGTGTGTTTTTTATCCTCTTTGTATTTCTTTCCTATTTTCTCTTCAGCTCTCTGTCACTTGGCTGTCTGTCCTTCGTTTTTCTCCGTCTCGACCGGATCATGGTCGTGTCTTTGTGTGTTTTCCCCCTTAAGGCTCGAGATTTTCAGCTATTTTAATTAAAGATCAAACAATGAACATGCATCCCACCACGAATCTGACAATAAATGCTTCAGACGCAGACTAAAAGCTAAACAAGGTGAGAAGTAATGTGGGACGTAATCACACAGTTCTTACTCAAACCTCCAGCAGAGACAGCAGAAAAACAAACGAATACACCACAAGGGCCCTTTCTTTATCCTACGCAGATAATTTTATTTTTTTGTTGCCTCGTCTTTGTGGAGCAATGATGGGAGGAATCAAAAGTTGCTAAGGCAACAAACAATAAGTAGAAGAGAGAAGAAAAAAATAACTCTTTGCTTATAGAGAGGCAGGAATCCTCGGGTTGAGAGGCGAGAGAATTGGAGGAGATAAGAATGGTTTCTGTCTGGTACCAGACATCAGAGTAAAACTCAGCTCCAAATGCAAACTGACCCTCAATACACAGAAAGTATAAATATATACACACCTCTGCATGCCAGGCTGATTGGTCAACTAAAACTTTAATCTTTAATACAGTATGTAGATTAGTGGTAGATTATTTATTTCAGATTCAAGGTCCAACAAAGATAAATATCAAAATAACAACTAAACAAATGCTCCTCAGCTTGTCTCGTTAAACCCCGTCTTAAAATGTAAATGCACACTTCTGTTCATTTTTCTGCTGCGCTAATTGTTAACTTTTCGTTTGGCGTTTTACTGGTTTTGCCAACTTTGAAAATGTTCCTCTAAAGTAACTTTCCGGATGAACTCTGAGGCACTAAATTACTCGGCTGTTTTGTAAACTTTCAAAATATCCGTGTTGAAGTTTTGGTTATTGACTGCAAAGAATTCACCAAGTACACGTTTATATTCACGCTCTTGATTTGAAGTTATTAAAAACTGTTGAAGTAGCATTTCCTTTTCTCGTGTTCTCCACCTGTGATGCAACAAATGACATTTATTGTGCTGAAACTACATCGATGTAGAACTAGCGTAGTAATATCTGCTGATGTTCGGCTCTTTCTGACTGACGCCTATTGTAGTGAATTAGCCAAAATCAGCAACAGAGTTAAAGGTAGTTTTATGTACATAGCACATTTTCAGCAACAAGGCAGCTAGAAGAAAATACAAATAAAACAACAAAACCAAAAGAAAAACAAAAAGGTTAAGGTAACAACAAAAAAAGCTAAATGTTGGTTCTCCATGTCTAACTCTTGTTCTGGGTTGCTAAGTAACACTTTATTTGAAGGGGTGTGCATAAGACCGACATGACGTTATCATAAACATGACATTACCCCTGTTATGAACACGAAGGAGTCTTTATGAATGTTTATGACTGTTGTCATGAAGCGTCATTCGGTAAATGATGTCACTTTTAATGGTCGATTTATGCGAGTTTTAAAGGAACTTTTCATTAAAAGTGACATCATTTACCGAATGACGCTTCATGACAACAGTTGTAAACATTCATAAAGGCTCCTTCGTGTTCGTAACGGGTGTTATGTCATGTTTATGACAATGTCATGTCAGTCTTATGCAGACCCCTCCCATAAAGTGATACCCAAAGGACTCCGTAATTCCTAAACTAAAAGGAGTTTCTCTAGGTCATCAAAACAGCGAAACCATGAGAGGAAGTCTGTTCCAAAGAATCACTTACTCAAGTGCAAACGTGTACGTAGATGTGTGATGACGACTTTTATCCTGTTGAGGGCGACATACTGTATTTATGAGCGAATGTGGATTTAATCTAGAAAATCTGTACATTAACAAATCCCTTGTTCCAGAATTATTCATGCTAAACATTATTTACCTTCATTCCAGTCAGTTTCCAGCTGTAAAATCCACAGGACCGTATTAACTCAACCGTGTGCCTAAACCACTCCTGGATGATCGTCGGCCATGTCCTGATGATGCCAGATGAAATAAAAGAGCCACTGCAGAGTCAGCCTTGGTCAACATTGGTAGCACATCCTTCTAAGCACCATCTGCATCATCTAGGTAACATTTGTCCAGGAAGCAGCGGCCCTGTCAGAGCATGAGTAATCGTCTCTTTGTCCCTCCAGCTGATCTAATCTACCGCTGACCATTACTCAGCTGAAACAGCAGCATGAAAGTATTTCTTGCGGTGAAACCTTTTTAGCTGATCCAGAAAGAAAGTTAAATGCCAGGTAATATATAGGAACCTCTGAGTAGATGATGTGTGGGCCGTTTCTGTGTTTTTGACTTTAGCTTTATTGAGTTTTCCTGTGGATGGATTATTTGTTGAGCACCAAATCTCTTCTGTGCAACTTTACTCTGCTGTTGTTTTTCACCTTCATGTCGCTCCTCGCAATAATAAAAGAAAGAAGAAAGTCAGGTCGATTATAAAAAAAAAAAAAAAAAAACGCCTGAATGAGTTTTAAACAGACGTCTCTGCTTAGTTTTCATTAGAAATGTCTTTTCTCCTTCCTTTTATTTTAATTCGTAGCCTCACAACTGTAACATCAGTAGAGAAAACCGCTGACTAAAACACAGGCTGCGCTAATCCTAAAGCACGGGTGTCAAACTCGAGGTCCAGGGGCCAAATTTGGCCAGCCATAACTTTTTATGTGGTCCTCTAGACTCCAAATTACATCAATTAGTCCCTTCAGTTTTTCACAAATCTGCAAAATTCATACAAAATCAACATTTCTTTTTCTAATTTTCACTTCAAATTTTTCTTAAAATTGGCTGAAAACGTTGGGTTGAAGCGACTGCTACCTCAGCCTCACTTGATGTCAAGTTATAGTCCGTGACCGATATGGAGAGTAATAAAAAGTCACATTAAACATACCTTTGCCCAAATATCATAAAAATTCCTTACAAATATTTCTAAATTAGCACCACAATGTAGAATTGTGATTTTGTTCGCGAAAAAAAGTTGAACAAAAAAATTAGCTAAGCTATTAGCAAATTAGCATACAACTTTAGTTTGCATCCAAATCACAGATTGATCCCTTCTAACTTTTAAATAATGCACATTATAAATATGTTTCTGATGCACGACGCCGGATTAGTATTTTCTCCAGTGTTGCTCGGTCAGATTAGGGAAACAACCGCTGCTCCAAATCCAGGCTGTTGTTTGAAGGCTGTGCGTTATGCAGCCAGCTGATAAGCAGCAAGGACAAAGCATGCATTGGGGGAATGCAAAAGATGCTGGAGTGCGTGCACGTGAGAAGAGAAGATGATGTCACACAGACTAGATGGACAACAAAACAACACGGCTGCATGGAAATGCAGCGAAGTGCTGAGTCACACAGATGCACGTGCAGCAGCCGCAGGAAGCGCAAACATGAAAGAGGCGAGCTTGTATGATGTACGCACAGCAGGCCTCTCTCTGGGGGATTTGGAGTACAAAAGATGTTTTATTTTAGGAACAGCTCCGGGTTAGTCACCCTACATTGGTGACAGACGGAGAAACAGGTTGCAAATATCAAACATGTCACAAGCATAGCAACAAGCACAAAATACCGACACACACACACACACATGCAGCAGGCTCCCATCTCCTCCTAATTCTCAGAAATATCTCGCCAAAGGGAGAAAGCGTTGCTTAAAGTGTGCAAGTTGACGCCTGCGTCACCAGCAGCTAAACGCACGATCCCGGCTCCGTTTGACAAAAACAGTAAGAGACGTAGCTTCATTAACGCACATGGCAGCGTGGCAGGAAACTGGGATTGCAGGAGATGGAGCTCAATACCAGGAAGTGTTAAGGTGGGAATGACTATAAACTGGTGCGTTAAAATGGCCCAGTTAAAGTCCAGACATAAATCTCAACATCTGCAGCTAAATTTGAAAGATACTGAGAAGAAATTCTCTTCATTCAGTCTGAAGAAGAGTACGCCAAGAGGAGGATTCACAAGACAGTGCAGTCTAGTTTATTATTTTCAGCTTAATTTTGAACATTTCCATAAATATTTGGAACATTTTACAAAAAGTGATAACATCTACCTTTTATAACATTCAGGACAGTTCTCTGTAAAGCCATTAGTGTACCAGGTGGATTTTCTTCTCTGGAATGTTAACCAGTTTTCAGCAGATGGTATTTTTTTCCATGCAATATATGTTCTACGTTCACACAGCAAATCCGATTGAGACGCTTCCACATGTGTGACTAAATTGGACAGATTTCCGTCTGAACGGTGATGTCGTATTTTGTCCGACTTTTATGTCATTGATGTGAGACGCTCATTGCAAGTCTGCATCAGAAGAAGCCAGACACGGTAAATCGTGCCGTAAACAATGGTAGGATTTTGTGATAATCCTGTTGGCTCCATCCTAGAAGACTTTTATGCATCCTAAATGTAAAATTCATATTTTTTGTACAGGTTTGGCTTTATTACTGCTTTCAGTACGTCGTTCTTTCAGCAAACGGCAGGTTTTCTTCTTTATATACCAATAATCGATTAATTTGATGAATCATTTCAGCCCTAATGTGTAAAGGCGTCAACCTAAATACCGTGGTTAATCTGTTCGGTAAAAGACTAAAACCTGAACTCTGAAATTCTCTCATTAATCATCAAATTTCATAGGTTGGCCAGAACATGTTGGTGAGGACACCTGTTTGAAATTCATAATGAGGAGCCAGGGGAGACGACCACACACACACACACACCCCCACACACACACACACACGCACACCCACACGCCCACACACACACACACACACACACACACTCACTGCTTCCCTGTTCTTGGCTGCGACTCTGAGCCGAGTTGCAGGTCAGACGAAGGCTAAGAATAAACTCACCCTGCTGAGAGCATCCCTTCATCTCACACACAGCACAGTTCACTATTCCTTTTACCCTTTCCATCGACACACACACACACACACACATATTAATTCAAAACAGCCAGAAAGGAGCAGAGGACACAAAGTTTGAGCTCCACACTGAAATCTAAGACGCTCGTCGACTCCACTGGGGAATCAGCCAGAGATGAATAAAAGAAGCCCTAATTGACTGAGCACAGAGAGAATTAATTACTTCCTGCAGCGCATAATGGGGTCACATGGTGAATAAATACAGACACACACACGCAGTTTCAACCAGAGTGACCCTGAATAATCCCCCCGCTCCTCCGCAGGTCACCCACAGAGCTGCCTCTCGTGTCAAAGTGTGACATTTTTCTCATGATATTCAGAGAAACCGCTGCTTCTTAAAGAGCACAGCAGCAGGAAACACCTTCAGCTTAACCCTTAAATAAACTGCTAATGCTACGCTGCGTCTCTGTGAGAGCGCCTCTTCATGCAGCCACGTTTCAAGCTGCACGCTCGTAGTTTCCACAGCGGGATTTCATCATTAGGGTCGAGCCTTTCCTTCTCAAAGTGACGATGCAGAGCGGATTTCTTCACCCTGAAGGGAAACTCGTCAGAGCGGCCAAACCGACATTTCCTGAATGTTTTAAACTGCCTGTTTGCACATATCTTTCAGGAGGCATTCCTTCATGTGTTAGTGCTGAAAGGAGCCTGATCTTTGACCTGTGACGAAGGGAAAACAACAACATGTTTTATTCCACGTAGAGTGTGGCTAAAGACCACGAGCCATTTCTCCCACTAGAGATAAGCTAGCATGTTTGTTTAGGTTGCATTTACCCAGAATGCTTTGTACTATAGTCTGCTAATGCTGCCTATGGAGCGGTCTCTGGTCCACTTCGCATTCACATATGCATTCGAGCCATTCTTCAGTTCACTTTAATTGAACTGCGGCCTAGGTTTTTAGGCAGACCAGAGTTCGGTTTTAAATGAAAGGGACTTTCTGGGCAAACAAACTAGAGTTTGATTAGAACAGAATAAACAACAAACTCTGAGAAGCAAAATATTTAAGATCTGAAACTAGATCATATTAAGAGATCAACAATTGAATGTCAACATGAATGAGACAGTTTTAGTCTCAAAAGAAATCCCTGCAGCGTACAGGAGAAAAGATATTCACCTACGATAACGTTTTGTTAAATGTCTATTTTTGGTTTATCTGATAAAATCCCAACAAAATATGCTGAAGTTTGGAGACAGGTTACGGTTTCTACCTGAGGTGGAAGCTAAGGTTGAAAAGCTCATGTGTGTTTTGACAACATGATGAAATCACAGCGCCATCCAATGGCCTGGCATGTCAACTACAGCAGATTCAAGATGTCTTGGTGCGACGTGTCCCCAATAAACATGCAAAAATACTGTCAGTTCCTAAACAGCGCCTTCATAGATCACTCCCCCACTTCACAACTACTCTCCAACATGGCTTTCTGACTGCAGCATTTAAATCTCCTGATAAAAATGTATGTTTCCCTGGAACCTGCAACCAGTTGAAGCTGAGATGGCTCCAGTAGTTGCATTCAGCTTTGCTTTGGGAGCTGAAAACTAAACGAAGCTAACATTACTGCTGATTTTGTACTGGAATCAGGTCGGTGGAAGAACCCGAGTTTTAAACGGAAAAAATCTGTTTGGTTTACTTGAGTTTTCATATGTTTGTAAAAAGAAAATCTGGCCAAAACGTTAGCTGAATAAATCACTGAAGGCAAAGTTTGACAACTAAAAACAGAATGAGGGAAGATGACGTCAGAAATAGCAGAAGGTGAAGAGATGAGAAATGAGGTGCTAGGGAGAGGAAGGTGAGGAAGGTAAGAGGGAAGGAAGTCTGACAGTGTAAATATGCAAAGGTTAAAGGAAGAGGGGAGAAAATGCAAATTAGGGAAAGGTATAAACTGACAGCAAGGTGGAAGTAAAGGTGAAGGAGGGAAAAGGAGCGAGACTGAGAAAACTCACACTGAAAGGCACAAAATCTAAAAATATACGACACAGAGGAAGGTAGGCAGGAAGAGAAACAGGTATGAAAACATTTGTTCATAAAAATATAAAAAAATGGTAACATAAAGCGTAAATATTCACAAAAAATAGATAAAAGGAGAAAAACTAAACGTTGAAAGAAACAAAAGGAAAAAAGCAAAAATATATATGAATATAAGAATAAAGAAATTTTGATTCATGGAAATAAATTAGCAATAGAAGAGGAACACTCTTGGATCGCCTCGATATGCATTCAACTCTGTATTTACCATGCAGTTGGATCGCCACTAAATGACCGTAGAGTCAAACACACATAATGCATACTGCTCTCATTTGCATTACAACCCAACTACGACTTAAATGTCGCAGCAGTGACCCGATGAGAACGTTTCTTAACTTCATGCTTTGCAGACGATTAATTTAGTGAGCCAACATGGAGAAAGCGACAGTTAACTGAAGCCGCTGCTTAGTGTCTGATTACCTGATTGAAAATCACTTCGGGGAAACAAACAGCTTCATGTTTCATTCCCAGATGCTCAGGTCGGCTTTTAGTACAGATAAAATAAAAGTAAAACAAGTAACGTACCCAGTGCAGTAAACCAGGATGTAAACAATGGATGAAAATTATAATTATGACATAAGTCTGCCAGTGCATTGCATCACAATCCCACAAATCTAATGGTGCGTTCACACCAAACTTGTTTTGAGCGTCAGGCACGTCTGGTTTACATCCAAAGTCTACGTGGAGGCGAGTCGAGGGCACGTTTCACGTGTCTAGCATGGCGCAATTTGAACCGTTTGACGCATCGAGAGCGTCCAACGCCACCAACAAATAGGCGGGAACAGGAAACAATGGCTAGAGCGATTTTGACGCGTCAGACATGGACGTTGAATGTAACCTGACGCGTGAAAAGCAAAGCGTAGAACAAAATGTGAAACTTCTGCATTCAAAGTGCACAACTTGAAGCGTCGAACGCGTTTCTGACGCATGTAGCTCATTTGGGATGATTGCACCATTAGCTCTGACTGCATTCAAAACAGATTCCTCTACAGAAGTTCAAGTCAATGCTCCACAAAAGGCTATTTCTATGATAGTTGTGGTTTGTATTTTTATTCTTCGTCTTGTTATAATTTTGTGACGATCCTTTTGGCTCCAATTGCTGAAAAAACTTTAAAATCGATCCATAATCAGCAGCATCAATTATTATTTCCATAAACGGAGCGCTGCTGTGTGGCGTCTACGTTCTTCTTCTGCACATTCGGGTTTGAACAGAAGTCGCATTTAATTATCAGTATGAACGACCACGCAAGAAATAAAAGGATTTAACGAAGCATCTATACCTGCCGTGTGAACGAATCCGCCTTAATCCCTACATCTGGTGATTGGACTGAAGCACGAGAGGAGTGAAAAGATGAACACATTGCTGCTTAAAACACAAAAACTCAAGACAAACATGAAGGAAAACGAGCCACAAAAAGGCGCAGAGATTAGAGAGAGACTACTGGAGGGATGAATCGATACCCTGCTGAGGTCTCCTCTCTGCCTACTCCAGCTCCTTTACATGAAAACAGCTGAATATTGATCCTTCTTTGTTCTTTAAGCATCAACCTTAAGCTTTCCTAAGCAGCTCCCAGCTTTTGTCCCTCATCTTTTAGCCCAAACTATCCTCTCCATTTATCAAAGAATGAGCCTAGAAACAAGAGAGAAAATGCAAACGGGCTCATCAAAAATCACAGGTTGACTAGAGAAACGTTCCTGTCTGCGTCACTTTGATTTCAGAACATTAACTCATCGATCTCTGGTGCAACGGTGAAATAATTCAATTAGAGTCCCTAATTAGAGGACATAAATGGACATAAATGTGTTTTTTTTTTGTTTTGTTTTTTTTTAGCAACAACTAGGGATAGTTACACCAGCAGATGTCTGTCTCTGTACATTAACCACAGCAGCAATTTAAAATTAAGATCATACTGAAATAATTAGATGCTCAAATCTGAGGAAACATTGACATGATTTGGACTGGAGAATAAGAAAATGCTGCAGCGGCCTTCACACTCAAGCTAAAGCTCACCAAACGCTGCTTCAGTCTTCTCATGCAAAGATTGGAAAAGATTTATAATCCAATTAGCACCAACAAATAATCAATCAAACCCAGAAGGTTCAGCTGTTAAATCGGGTTATTCCAGCACAGATTTGTTGCTTTGCATTGAATAAATTAACGTCATAAACTCCCTATGAAGTGGACATTTCTTTTCTTTAACTGCATTCCTCACTTTAATTCCAGTTCAGCTCATTTTTAGTGGTGCATTTTGTTGATTAGCCGATATTCACATGCAAACCGATCTTATCCGCCTCCACAAACGTCTGAAAATCAGCTGCTGTCCCTTCTGCTGTGATGTGAGAGAGGACTGACTGACACCAAACTCAGCAACTTTGCCTCGTTTTTTCAGCAGCTTTTCAGACTTACAAGGCCGCGAGTTAGAAAGAAAAATGTCAATCAGAATCAGAAGGTCAGGCTTTTGAAAGATCGATGATCGGTCAGAAAAACTGCAATTCAGAAAACCTTACTTGTATTTGAAATATGTCAAATTAAAAACAAAAAATGCTGTTATAAAGCAGTAGTAGCCCAATTCAGTAACACATTTTGCTGGACAATAAATTGCCCCATAAGTTATTGCGATAAATGATAATATTGTGGTTTTGAGAGCATTTTTACGTAACATAATGGTAATAATGGCATAACAACGCAAGAACAGAGTCTCAAAGACCAATAACGTTTAATTCTAATGAGTATTTAACACAGGAACTGGAAGACGTTTTAAATACCTAAAAAAGAAACAACATTTCATAAATGAATTATGAAATCTCTATAAACAAAACTGTCCTTCAAAAAAAGGGCTAGACTGAAGAGTTTTGTCATCCAGTTTTTGGTAAAAAAAAACAGAGAAAAGAGAGAAACAATAAATCCTGCAAATGGAAATTAATTAAACTCATTTTAATTTATTGTATGATTGATTTATTGTGACAGACCTAAGTTAGTGTTTTCCAGCCACAAAATGTCAATCAAGTATTTATGTTCAGTTGCTATGAAAATGCTCCATATATCAAATTTAATAGAAATTTGACTTTGCAATTCAAAGCCTTGAAATTGGGTTTCTGTCTCTTTAAGAAGCTCCTGCTCTTTTCGACACTCCACCTTCAGGAAGTCAACACAACAACATCACAACATTCTTATGTTGTTGTGATTTACAAAGGTTTCATCAGGTGTTTGCTAATTGCTGCTGGCTAGTCTGAAGGAGTTGAGTGGGAGTTTGGTGCCTTGAAGGCGGAGCTAGGTCCACCCACAGCCGAATGGTTGCCATGGAGATTAAAGGATTTCTCAAACATTCATGAAAGAATCAAAGCACTCCATGTATGTTTTTAATGAGGGAATAAATTTATAACGTGATGTAAAACTCAAAAAAGTGGATTTTACATAACGCTGCCCCTTTAAGACTCTTCACATGGATGAAGGTACAATTTATAATACAAAGTTAAACAGCCCTCAGTAAATATTCTCACTCCTCCTTTCTTTTCAGGGAAACTCAGAGCTAAACTAACAAGCTGTTACCTTCAAACCCGTACAAATAGTAACGAGGAAATAGGCGTTTATAAACCTTTAACCTTCAACACCGTGAGCAAGAATCAGCTACGATGTCCAACTCTGTTTGCGAACACACAGAGAGGAAGAGAGAGCAGAAACTTTATGAGCCCCGCGGGCCCCAAGGAAACTGCAGCCCCAGTTGCTTTATGTGTTGGTCAATTTAACACTGCTAACATCAGCAGATTAAAAATGCATGTGCCCAAGGACGCTGGAGAAACTCTGAGTGTGTGTTCGTGAGTGTGCGGGTGTTTAATCACGACAAGCACACCATAAACAGTTGGGTTATTACACCGATAGCCAGCTTTTACAGGGAAATCCTTCTGTTAAGTTTAGTTTTAACAAATAAGAGAAATAAAAAGAAAAGAAAGTAAAAAAAAAAAAAAACTCAGCAGATGTCATGAACTCACATGGTTTCATCATTCTGAAACTCCAGCTTTCCAGCAGCCATTTCATAGTCCTCCCCTCCTTTAGCTGTCCCATCCAGGGTCCTATAGGGGACGGCGACCAGACCCCGGGCCCCCGACGTCCGGAGAACCTTCACCTCCATCACGCCCACGCTTTCACTCACCCTCTGACTGGCGCCTTCGAACGTGAAGATACCTGGAGACAGGATGTGGCAGATAAATACCTACACAAAGAGGAAAATTAATCTCAAACTCTAAATAATCAAGACTTTGTATCCGTTTAACATTTTTATTTAGAGCTGGGACTTTAAAGATTTAATTTAGATTAGTTAAATACATAGATTTTAATCGCATTCTGTCCAGCCGGAACATTTGTACTTGCATGTTTCCGGTACATCTGTAAATCTGACGCACGAGCAGCGTCAATAAACAACATAATGGACGACAAAACTGCTTCTCTAGTCAAGACCCGCTGGGAGTTGGGATTTGCTTAACCTAAGCTTCAAATCTCCATCTGGATATTTCTGCTGATTTTAATTGTATGAAGTTCTTTAAATGCCCTGTGAGTAAATAATGTTGCCCATTTCTCCATAACAACTGGATCTTTCGATATCTAGCAGTTATTTTTTGCAACTTACCGTCTATTAAGAGTTTCATCAGATTAAACTGAAGTAAAACATCTTGCAATGGTGGGAGTGAAATTACCATAATAACCCACTGGAAAGTGCAACGTCTCCCCTTTCAGAAACTGTCTGAAGTTTTCAGATGGCGCAAAGTGTGGCGGAATTACGGTACTGCAAATTTGGCCTGCAAAAATGTGTCGTCTGCGACGCCTTTCTGCCGAGGAGGGTTAAAGGACGATCTGATGGGACGTTAGAAAAGACTTTTGTTGTGTTTACGTTGCGCTAAAAGGCGTTAGCCTGTTAGCGGAGCTATTCAACACTAAAGTAGCATCTCAATGCTAAATATGTCCATGTTTCTAAAGAAGGTTAGGCTTAGGCTGAATGGGTCGAACAGCACTTTGCACCGATCTGATGGGTGAAAGTTTGTGAAGCTTCAGAGAGACAATGCTGGTTGATATCAAGAATATGAAAGAAAATATGTGCTTTTCTGTTTTCTTGAGTATTGGACACATCGACAGCATGTAAAGACATTTGTTTATCGCTGATATATAAACGCTTATTGTTGATCATCGAAGCAGAATTTCAACACATTTCGAATAGAAATAGGAACAATATGACTACCGGAGTTGAAAGGGTATATTGGTGTCTTTTTATTTCAGGGAGCTTTTAGTGTGATTGGAAGCAGTGATTATAAGCCTGTATGACCTTTGTTTATTAAAGATTCGTCTCACCTGCGTGGTCGTCGTCGTAGATGGTTACTGTGGCCGTGTGGTTTTCTCCCAGCACGGCTTTCGGGGCGGCGCCGGGGTCCAGCGGGGCGGCGCCGATCTCGGGGCAGCCGACCACGCGGGGGTTACTGAGGTGAACGTAGAAATACTCGTCCTCCTCGAAGATGTCGTCGTCGATGACGCCAACAGTAATCTCTGGAGAAAACAAAAACAGTCATGGGGACATCAGATCTGACACCCTGGTTTTCTGGGATTTTTATACTGTTAAGAAGGAATGGTTCCTCTCCACTGTCGCCACGTGCTTTCTCTGAGAAATTGTTGTTTTTTTCCAACTGGATCTGAATCTAACTAATGAAAGAAACTTGATTGATTTGAGATTGAATGTGATGCAAAGTCATTTCATATAGTTGGATTTAAGCTGGACCAGTTTGTTTGGTTTTGCTTTGTTTTGCAGACTCAACGCAGTAAACAGAACATGCAGTTGGCCTGCAGGTCTGCAGATGGCTTCTGCTGTCTGAGCAGAAGTCTCAGTGACACCGCTTTTGAAAACATGTCATGGGTGTTTATGTCACTCCTGTCATTACCTTTGAGGGTCTCTCCAGGCTTAAACAGCAGCGTTCCTTCAGCAAACTCATAGTCTGAGCCCGCGTTGGCCGTACCGTCCTCTGTGCGATAATCCACCTGGGGCAGAACGCAGAGAAAGAGGAGAAATAAAAAGAGAGATAAAAGATATCAGATATATGAATAGGGCAGATTAAACAGAAAGGAGAGAAACAGCCTCATTAAACTAAGCCTTATGGTCAGATACAACTAAATAATTAATTCTGTGACGATGGCACGATTTAATATTCTCTATATTCTGTTTCATTCATATCTGTCCTTCACATTCATATGTAAGCAAACTTAAAAACAGGAAACAACAAGCAGAGCGACCTTAAAGACGGTTTCTACTTGCAGAAAAAGCTGAAGTGAGTGTTGGTGGCGTGACTGCTGTAATTTATTTCTATTTTTAGCTTTTCATGAAGTGTGTATGCTCTTAGAGAGACTCTGAGCTTAATTTATTTTCAAAAACACTCATTCAGATATTTCTGGTCCTGTCCCAAGGCTGGGTAGTATTTCAAAATTTCCAGACATGCAGGCTCCTGGTTTCATACGTTTTCGATGAAAATGTAAGAGGTTAATCCTTTTTGTAATTTTTTTGGTAGACAAAAACACTGCAAATGTAGCTCCAACACAAAACCAATTCTGATTTTTGTCAAATTTATCTCTACTATTTCTCATAAGCATCCAACGTTCTCAGTCGCTGTTGAATGATTAGCATCACTGCTCGACAACAAGGAGTTAGAAAACCCATTAGTATTTATTTGGAGGCAATATTATCCACTCATTTCATGAAAACTGGATTTGTCATGAGCAAAAAGGCTTAATCAGCCACATGAGCAGAGAGAGAAGAAGGAAGTTCAAACCATTGATCAGAATGGAGTAGGGTGACGTTATCCCCTACTCCAACATCTCCCTGGCTTTCTAACTATACGTCCAGACAAATTGAACTCTGGTATTCTGATTTTCGAGTCAGAAAAATACCCCAAAGTTGCACTTCCCACTTGAAAAATCGATCAGTTTTTCAATTACTGATTTTGAGATCCAATATGGCCGCTCCTCGCATCAACAGTAGTAAGTTATGGTGGAAACATGTTAATATTATAAAACACACCTGTAAGAGTGCATCCACAAATTGTATCACCTGTAACTCTAAACTGAAACATTTAAAATAAATCTTAACACGACGATCGTAAGCAGTTCCACGAACAATGGCTACTTGGGCGTCGCCATATTGGAATACCAACTCCTCCGACTATTTTAACTGGATCGTTGTTAACCCGGCTTTGACATCATTCCCAGATCCGAGGTCCGACATCTCAGCTGAATAGAACGAAGTAGGAGGTTTAAAAAGAAGCGGCAAAAGCAAATGAGGTGGATTAGCCGTGCTGCCAACAACTGATGGTGTCATCCAGGACATTTCACTGTGGAATATCGTCTCTCCTGCTTGGATATTTGAGCTGCTGGCATTTCATGACAGCCAGTCGATTGTGATACAGCACAGGGCTTCTGCCGGTTTCACCAACTCAAATTTAAGACTTTTTAAATCCTTTTTAAGACCATTATGAATTGAATTTAAGACCTGTATCACAACAGAAATCTACAAACGAAAATTTAAGCAAGCTTTTTTGCACAGGATGAGTGTAACATTGTATGGGTTAGCAACAGAAGTTAGCCAGTGGCAAAGACAAACGTCTTTCAGCAATTTGGTGATATACTTGCATTTACCCATGATGGACAATAATAAAGCTAGCTAGCTAGAAAAGGGTATTCAAGCAGCTAATTAGCAATAGCTTCAACCACCTTACAGAATGCAACAAAGATGTCTGCATGTGACTCTAACGTTTGCCTGACAGAAAAGTCCCATGAGAAACATAAACTATATAGAATATACAAGGTTAAAAAGTTCTGCTACTATAAAAATTAAGACCTGCTATTATTTAAGGACAATTTACATTATTTTTAATGAATTTAAGTTATTTCAGGGTCTTAATTTAAATTAATGTAAGACTTTTTAAGGATGTGCTGACACCTTGTAGCAACAGCCTTCAGTCAGAGGCCTCTTCAGATTAATTGCAAGACTGACTGCTACTGGAAATCCTTCCAAAAACAAAGTCTGTTGGAAGATACTTGGATGATGAGAGTAACAACATTTAATTTCCCTGAGTATTCTTGAATGAAGTTTGAAAAGAGCAGCATTTATATGCAAGAAGAAAATTTCAAACGCCGCAGACGGCTCTTGTTTTCCAGGGCTGAGATCAAGCAGCCTTTGCTAAAGGACGAGGTTTTTTGGAAAATGAAAACAAAAGAGGAAAACGTTCTTCCAGCTTGCCTCATATCTCCTCTATCATCTGAGCCTCGCGACAGCATCCAATTAGAAAAGAAAACAAGGATTTCCACGTCTCCTGGAGGTGAAAACACTTCCTGAGTGATCAGATGAAGACAAAAGTGCTGGAGATGTGAGTGATCACTTCCCCAGGTGCCTGCTTTTATTTCTCATTACGTTTGTTAGCCTCCGCCCCCACAAACACTTTAATCCCAGCGGACTGGGATTAATTTGTTCTAATAGAAACTCACTTTGACAGTGACTCCAGGGTCTCCTCCATGTCTGGCTACTGTCAGATTCAGCGAGCCGCAGTTTTCGAAGCACTGGTACAAAGACGGCTCAAACTCCATCCTGATGGTGTGAGGGTCGTCCTCCTGAGTCTGGGTCTCGTTGCTGCTCACCACCTGAAGAGTAAAATAAAAAAACACGCAGATGAAAGGCTGTCTAGTGGCTGAAAGTCGAAGGTTAAAGGTCTCAGGTGATCACCTTGCGAGCCTGGTCGGCGGCGTGCTTCTTCAGGATGTTTCCAGCTCCGATCATCATCCTGGTGGCCTGGATGCGATAAAACGCTCGGCTCTTCTGCTGCTGCATCAGAACCTGATCAAAACACAATCGATGATCAAAACACAATCGATGATCAAAACACAATCGATGACCAAAATCAGAAACACAGTCAATAACCAGACACACAATCCATAACCGAACGCACAATAAATAACCGAACAGATAACTGCAGATAACTGGATGTGCTCTGTAAAAACTAAACATACTTTTATTGTTTATGAGTAGAAGATAGAAAACCAATTTGCTTCCATGACAATTGTTTTTTAGTTAAGTATAATTTTTTTTTATTTGTCACAAACACAAATGATCCATCATGACTAAAAATAAAAATAATCAGTAAATGTGACTAAGAAGGGCAGCTTTCTCCAATTAACTTTTTATATTAAAAAAAGAAAATACCAAAGAGTAAATCTTTTAAGTCTTTGTCCAGATTACATAACATCACCTTTCTAAAAATAATGACCAAAAGTGATTTTAGCAAAAAAATGACTAAGGAAGTTTACAGTATCCATTCATTCATGTAGATATTTAAAGTATATTGTCAAATTTATTTTTAAAAAAGTTAAAACAAAGATGAGCTGAGTTAAATTACTTTTTCATTTTATTCGACCTTCATTTATAGGTCCATGAACTCATTTATAAGAAACCTGGTAAAGTTACAACCACAGAAACAAAACAAGCAGTCAGGAAAATTTGACTCAGTTAATTAAGCTAATAAAATATGAACTAAAAACAAGTTTCATAAGAATATTTCTCCTTGTCTTAAAAGAAACTTGAATGGTCCCAAAGGAATTAGACCTTTTTGTAGAGATACACATTGACAGGGCAGAGTAAGAAAATGTTGTTTTTCCCCAAGTTTTGACCGCAGTAATGGAATAATGAAAGTTTTAAAAAGATACGAACCTTCCCCAAAAGGAAAAACTAATCGCCTATGAGCCTAATAAGTGTTTGCAATAAATCCGAGTAACATCAACATATTTAACATCAGTGGAGGAATTCTGGCCCATTTTTCATTACAGAATTATTCTGAATTAGACATATTTTAGCATAAACAGTTTTTAAGAGGTCAGAGCTTTAATTAGACCACTCCAAAAATATGTTTTTTAGCCATTCAGAAGCAGAATTGCTGAGGTTCTTTGCAACGCATTCGGTCCAAATGCACTTAAGCTTGAGGTCACAAACTGAAACATTCCCCTCCTGGATTTTCTGGTAGAGAGAAAAATTCATGCCTCCATAAATTACTGCCAGACCGTCACACTAAATGCACTTTTTTTTCTGTCTGTTTAATGTTTTATTCTCTAGATGCTGTGAAACATTTTGTGTGTGGCTGTAAGCAAAACCAGAAGAAATCTTTATGAGGGTAAATACATTTTCAAAACTCTTTAGTCGGCTTGACTTTTAGCTCCTTCATGAAGCACCAGACTCTTAACTCTGAAATTTAAAGCTAATGATGCTTATCAATCCAATGGCATTGATTTCAATAAAACTGCATGGTTGAATAGTAACCTTAACGACCTCCCAAATTGAAAATGGACAAATTGGCTATCCTAGAAGTGAAGATCGTTACATTAAATTGACTCTCTGTTGGCTGGGAACAATGTAATTAATGTAGGTTTAGGCAATGCAGTGCAGCTGAATCCTGAATCAATCTGCAGCCGTTTAGATGGAGGCCAATAGTAACCAAACACACAATAGTAGGTGTTTTTACAATAGCAATCAGTAACATCTGTACTATAAACAGTTTCTCATAGTGTCTCCTAAAGCAGCTTGTCCGTAGGCCTTATTTCAAAAAGTCCATTTAAAACTCTGTGAGACACAGATGGGTGTCATATCCAATGATATACTTGAACGTCATTGGACGCTTTTTCTTCTTTTGATCAGAGTTAAGCTAGCACCTAATAAAGAGTCAAGCTAGCAGCTACTTGACAATCAAGCTAACAAACCTAATGGGACACGTTTGTCTAAAAAAATAAGGTTGTACCTGATAATTAGCCATCTCGATCAGCTGCTCCATGTCCTTGTCTGGGTGTCTCTGCTTCAGCTCCTTCAGTGTCCTCGCCATGTCCCTCCTGGCCTCATCATCCTCATCCTTTCCCCCCTCCATCATCCCTCCGTCCATCCCGCTGTGGCAGTTCAGCGCGATCTGCCCGTCTAGTTCCAGCATATCCATCTTTGTGAACCCACCCGGACCCAACGCTCCTCCTCCGCCTCCTCCGTCCATGCCGCCAATCCCTCCATCTCCCTCCGTCTCGATGATGATGCCCCGGTGCTTGTCGGCACGGTAACGCTTGCGGACGTACTTGTAGAAGAGAAGGCGCCGGTCGGCCACCCAGGCTTGGACCACGCAGAGGGGAAAGCAGAGGAAGGTGAGCACAGCCTCCCATACCTGCAGAAGAGAAAAGACGAGGGGAAATTTTCTTTTCTTTACAAATGCTGTCAATCAATTCATCACATTCTAGCGCTGTGATTAATCACAATTAATCACGACGCCTAACTGTGTAAGCCTGACATATAAATATGCACGCAGTTGCCTGAATGGTGCCTCCTTCTGCCACTCTTCAACCAATTAAAATGCACGTAGATCGATTAATCGATTCATTTTAACACATTAAAATAATGCGATATTAAATCAGCATAACGTTGACCGCCCTCCTCTTTACCCTTCCTCACCTCCACCTCTCCAGGAGAAATCACGCTCAGGATCATGTAGAGCCAGATGTAGGCGAACAAGCTCCATGCTGCCGTGACGAAGAACACCCGAAGGTGTTTGATCTTCCTCGTCTCTCCGTCGGGGACCACGTACACGCACAGGGCGATGATCACGAACATGTTGAAGGCGGCGCTGCCCACGATGGTGCTGGGACCCAGAGACCCGGCCTCAAAGCCGTGACCGCACACCTGTAGGTCGGAGGTCAGGAAATGGGATTATTGCTCCGGGTTTCATAACGTCTGGTCTGCTGGGCAGCTACCGACGTCGTCCTGGACTTACCTCAATAACTGACAGCAGAATCTCAGGAGCGCTTGAGCCCAAAGCCATGAGGGTGAGATTAGAAACTGTTTCGTTCCAGATCCGGACCGTGGCCGTTGTGGTTTCACCATTTGGCTTTTTTATTGTGATCTCCTTCTCTTGGGATGTTATGACCTGCAGATAAGAGGAAAGGCAGCAAAAAGAGTTTGTTTTGGACGATACTGTGACGAGACCGGCGAGCCGGCGCTGCCCCTCGGCCAATTAATCCAATTAAGATTAATAAAAAATATATTTTTAAAACCATCTGTGATACAGCATATTTTGGTAATGATCTGATACCAAGTAAATGCAAAGCCAGTATCACTGATATTGATACCAATACCAGTACTTTTTATTACTTAGGTTTGATGTATCGTCAAACTTCTGGCTTTTGTCTTGTTTTAAGAGGTACACCATTTTATCGGTGCTGATTTTCTTGAATTTGGGAGATCAGTGATCGGCCGATACTTACATGTGAAGCCGATCTTATGTCCTGATTTTATCTACTTTGGCAAAGTAGATAAAATTTTATCTACTTTGGTAAAAATGAACCACCAGGTCATGTCTGCATGTTTCCAGTTAACAACAGTCACTCCACTGTCACCGACTCAGCGACATTCTTGCTGTATTTAGCAACATTTCAGACCAAAAAAAATTATTTTTGACCAAAATTGGAATCGGTAGATTCAGGTTTTTTAATGATCGGTAATCGGCGATCGGCCAGAAAACTGCAATCAGTGCACCCCTCGTTTTTTCCTATGAAATGTTTTGTTAAATCCTAGGATGGAATTTGGACAAAGTTTATTGGTGTCTACAAAATACTTTCACAACATGTTAATATGATAAACAGAAAAATAGAAAAACAAAACAAATTTGTGTGAGTCTTTCCTAAATGGAAAAAAATTGAATTTGAGAGCAAATCAACGCAAAATCTTTTTTGAGGAACTATTGAGAAACAATGCTGCAAAAATAAAATAACATTTAGACAAAATCTCAAACCAAAGTATTGACCTTGCCATGTTATTATCAGTCCAGTACTGATGCCAAGTTTATCAATATTTTTGTCTCAATCTGCCCGGCTCTAGTGGACACATGAGTGTTTAATGAGTAACGTACCTCTATGGACGACATGAACCGGTCCGCTATGATGCTCATGCCCAGGAACATGTAAATAAGTGCCACAAAGTAAACAATTGCCCGTGCCACTTTGTCTCCCACTGATGGGTTCTGGGGGTTCCACACAGGAAGTACCACTCCTGAAACACAAAAACAAAAATGAGAACAATTTGTCTAGCAGACATTGTACAGTGCATAAAGCGGTAAAACCAGCTGACCAAGCATGTTGGAGCTCAGCTTGGGTTGCTAGGTAAAGGGGCGGAATTCCGCTGGGGTTGCTAGGTAACGGGCGGAATTCCGCTGGGGTTGCTAGGTAATCATGCATTGCCTACTGATTTATGAAGTTACATTTGGAAGGTTTTTGAAACAACTCATTGACTTATTGCCAGAAAAACAGCTGAGTGTTTTTTTTTTTTTTGGAGGGGCAGGAGGGGTCTGATTTTCAAAGCAGTTAAAATGTACAAGATGTGAATTTTTGCATAATAGGAACTGCTTAAACATTAGAAGGTTGTGTCACTCTTTGACTTTTTAAACTGAAATGTCAGTGGCCCACCTTCCTGACAGGGGTCTCCGCTGGCCGTACAGTTCCCTGAAGACTCTGCGAGGCCCGGAGCCGGGCATGAGATCAGCACAGTGAGGAAGACGAGGAGGAAGAGCAGCGAGGAGGAGGAGCGGAGGGAGACGAAGGCAGATGTAGGGACAGGCATGGCCGCAGGAGCCATTGTTACTGAAGCATCCGGCCCGACGTTTAATCACTCGCTTAGGGTCAGCTCAGAATCGAGCGAGGTCCAAAACCTGCAGGACGACAGAGAAAAGCTTGAGTTTTATTACAGGACAACGTGTCTAACAACATACTACTGAAGTGACGACGCTTTGCTCCACATCCAACGCCCCCACCGTCTTTTAGGGGAATAGTTGGAAAGTGATTTAAGGTAGATTCAAGCACATAAAATGGAAAAGCAATAAAAGGCGGGTCATTACATGGGAGAAAATTAGAGAGATTCTTTAGACGTGATGTAAACTCTATTAAAGTCGTGGCCTGCAGCTGTAATGGACCTACAAATAATAACTGTTTGAGTCTTCAGTAGATTTGTTGAGCCTGAGGTCCTGGAAAGCACAGATAAAAAATATTAATCCTCTTTTATTTTTTTTACCTCGGACAAAAAGAGACAATAAAAACATTGTTTTTGCAGTTTACCCCGAAGATGACCGTAATTGTTTTTATGTGTGTTACCCCAAAATCTGGCCAAAATGATGCTGAATTTATATTCAGGAAGGAACTTTTTTTGTTTACCATAAACAAAGCAAATCTTAAGAATGTTTTTAATTTTACCTTAACAATCCTTAAAGGATGGGGAGATAAAGCAAACAAACGTTTATCAGTTTTAAGATGTAATTTGTTGTCCTATAGGACGTTGCTTTTGTTTTGTCAACTAATTAAGTAGTGAATTAATTACTGAATCAAAAAACAAATGACCATTTACTGACTGAACAGTAAATGGTGAGTCAAAAATGAAAACAATTTGTCTATTGCTCTATTACTTACTGCTCTAAGTAATAGAGCAGCTTTATTACTGCTCTATTACTTAGAGCAGTAATAAAGCCAAAACTGAACAAAAAAATATACATTTTCCAATTAAGATTAATAAAAAATATTTTTAAAAAACTATCTGTAAAAATTCTGTTGTACCCAAAACTTCTCAATTGTCATAGTTTCAGCTTCACCTGTTTCAAATTCTGTAAAAACAAGAGAAAAAGACAAATCTTTTATGAAGCATCTTTTGCTGTCCAATCATTAATTGCTTAATCAAATAAATAATCGACAGATCAATTCTGCCCTGTATTGATAAGTCAAGCAGAAAGAGATGAGATTTTCACATGTTGATGTTGGAAGTTTTTTTGCTACAAATGATCAAACTAAAATGCTCATTTTGCATTTTAAGCAATAAAATGTTTATTTTATTATTTAAAAAGGAATTATTTGTTTACTTGCATCTTTTAATGTATTTCCAATATTGTATAAAGCAGAAAAATTTGCCAAAGTTTGCACGCGATTCATCGTCGGATTAACCTATAGTTTATATAATAACATGGTTTGGATTAACTCATATTCATGTGTGAGAACGGCCTAGTCAAAGTCCAGATTAAATCCAGTTGAGAATATGTGAATCGGTGTTCACAGACACAGGGAGGGATGTGATGCATTACATGTTTTCATGCTTCAAAGGCGTTTCAGTAAACCAGAGATTTACTGAAGTCGAAGAATTTCATAAAATCAGAAGCTGTGTTCAAACATTTCCTGTCAAAGTCTGTTTTTAGATAAGTTTCAGTTTTCCTCAGACTCTGATTGTGTTCCTAAATAATCAGCTCGCCAAAATAAAAGCTCTACTACTCTAATATTTGCCTAAGAAGATCAAACATGGAGGATTTGTTTTGTTGTAGAGAGAAAGAAGGCAAACAGAAACTCGCGCTCCACTGCGCAGGCAGGTTTTAGTTTGAGGTCGACTTTTTATGTGGATTCCTTTGACTTGATGTCTTCCCACACCGGAGCCGCGTTGGCACAGACGAAGAAACGGTGGGAAGACGCAGCTTTAAAATTGATTTTTCAATATTCCCCCCAGAGTCTGGTGAAAATAACAGCCTTCAAATATGTGTTTCTTTGCACACGGGTCATTACAGACAGACGTGTCTGTGTGCAGACCGCGGTTAACGCTGCTGTTGGTTCTACGTTGGGAAGCCGAACTGTGGAAAGCAGAAATAAAACGGCAATACGTTTCCCGAGCGGCTTTCCATTAATCTGTTAAAAGAGAAACCGTTTTAAGATGCCGGGTCAAGTCAGGGCAAATAAATGCCCACAGTCACAGAGAAACGGCCTCACTTCCTTTTTGACATAATCTCAAATACATTCAAACACACTGGACTCAAACTGCTGACCCGCTTTTCTCAGAAACACCAAGTACAAGTAAGCGTGGTTAGTCATCTGTGATGACATCAACGTTGGGTTGCTCACCCCGTCCTCATCCATCTTCAAGGGTCTTCCTGCTCCGACAGCAACCTGTCACTTCAATGCTCTGTTCACGTCTCTCCTTTCTACTGTGTGATGTCAATGGTTCGCTAACATCTTAGCCTGTAAGATCTAACAGAAACTGATACGTCCCTTTCTTAACTGCATGGTCCAAATCTACTCATTTAAGCATCTTTTCACAGCGCGGAACAATAATGTAATGCAGGAGTGGCTTGCTGTTTTTGCAGGATCCAAGTTAAATGAGCAACAAATTGTGTCTCACTATTTTAACTTCCTTTCAAACTGCCAATACGCAGCGCTAGCTTGAAGTGACACAGTGCCAAACAACAAGCTGATGTGAGAGAATCAACTTCAGGTGGAGAGAAAAAGTGTGAATGGCTCGGCGGAAAGTGTCCCTAAAATAGGATTTTTACAGATTCATCTTGGTTGAATAGTTAAACCTTTTCAAATTAAAATGAGAAAACTGAGACTTTTAGCTGCTTCCGTTCACTACGGCCACTCTGTATTTAGTTTGTTACAGAGAAATTTCAGCTCTGGAAAAAATTAAGAGACAACTTAAAATGATCAGTTTCTCTGATTTTACTTTTTATAGGTTTATGTTTGAGTAAAATTTAAATTGTTCTTTTATTCTATGAACTACTGACAGCATGTCTCTGAAATTCCAATCAAAAATCTTGTATTTATTTGCAGAAAATGAGAAAATAGCGAAAAAGATGCAGTGCTTTCAGACTTCAAATAATGCAAAGAAAACAAGTTCATATTAATTTAGAAACATACTAAAATAAATACTGATAAAATAAATAAAAATACTGATAAAATAAATACTGATGTTTTAAGAGTTCAGAAATCAATATTTGGTGGAATAACTATGAGTGCAGTGGGCTCTTAAGTTTTTCCAGAGCTGTATGGTGGATTATGCTAATCCAAAATGAGCTAAATAACATCACAATTTTAGTATTTCACATAACAGTGATCAATAGTGGTGAATTATAGGCAGAAGAAGGCTCACTAAAGAACACGTTTAAATCTCTGGGGAGTGTGCTGGTCTAATATGTCTCCAGGCTGCTGCTTTCAGACAACATTGATCCTGACTTTCACCTCCTCCTCAGTGAATAGATTAACATACAACTCCTCATAACTGTCACTCACTTAATTCTTGAAGCAACTGCTACTGAAATATGATCCAATAATTACATTATTTAGTCTTGTGAGATGCTATGCAAAGGTTCAGTCTGTGCTGATGAAGATTCACTCATTTCAGGGTGACGGATGCTTCAGTTCTAAAGAAACTGTCAGAAACACAATAATTAAGCCAAAACTTTACAAAAGTACAGACATTTTTCATGGTATGTATTTCTAATACTGTATAAAAAGGCTGAAGTGCTTCAATGAAAAATCTGCAGAATGTGCAAATTTATTTTATGTGATTAAAATACTCACTTATGAAAAGAATCATTATCTACAGCCCTGAAATTAAATGTGGCTTTTTTTTTGTATAAAAACAAAATATGCCAGAATATAAATAGAGCAACAATAAAAAAAAGATGAGAAAGAAGACGAGGAGCATATTTACAACCACTGCAGAGCAAATCACACACCAGCTTTGACCAGTTTATTGAAAGCAGTAAGAGCACTGACAGCGGCCGTCAATTCACATCAACTCAGCTGTACCTCACTGCTCTGCCTCTCACACACACACACACACACACACACACAGCCTCACAGGGTGCATGTCTCAGGGTTAAATGACATTTCCATTCGACGTGTTTATACAGATTCAGCTGGTATTTATCCTTTCAGTCGCCTCTCTTTTCTTCTGCGTTTCGGGGTTTTCATGTCCACCACATTGTGATATTAATAGTTTAACTCTCGTGTGTTTCTCCCTCTATCCTCCATCAGGAGGATAAAAGCCCCCCAGTGGTGAATGGATCAGGATTTATGTCCCTCTCAGCGCTACAAGAATGTTTTATTCATTGATTTTTCTGCACCACTTTGAATCTGGGATCAGATGTTCGGCTTTGGGAATCTTTCTGCGCTTTCTCGTCTTTAAAGATGTTGATCAGGCAGATTATAGATGTTAAGATTGTGTTCAACGAGTTATTCATACTTAACAGATTTCAGCAATTCATATACCAAAATATTCAGCTTCTTCTGCTGCTGCTATGTCTTAGTTCATCTTATATACCAGGGGTGTCAAACCCAGTTTCATTTTGGGCCAAATCTGAATGTTCTTAAAGGGCCAGAATGTGTTAATAAAACCCACTAAACTGTTTAAATACCAGTAAATAGCTGTTTGTTTCAGTATTCAATAAGCGTTTCTTAAAATAAAGTAATACTGAGCATCTTTTCCATCCAGGATTTTGTGAATATTTTTGTGTTTTTTATGGTGCTAATTAAGGAATATTTGTAAGGAATTTTTATGATATTTCGCTCATGTGTGATGTTAAACGTGACTTTTAACAATCGCTGCATTGATGACAGACTATAGCTCGACATCAAGTAAAGCTGAGGCAGCAGCCACTTAAACCCAACGTTTTCTGATGGTTTTAAGAAAGATTTTGTATTAAAAATCGGAAAAAATGTGGGGACCTGTTGATTTTTTTTTTTTTGTGTGTGGATTTTTTATGAATTTTGCAGATTTGTGAAAAACTGGAGGGACTAATTGATGTCATTTGGAATCTAAAGGGCCACATAGAAAGCTACTGCGGGCCAGATTTGGCCCCTGGACCTTGAGTTTGACTCGTGTTATATACTTTTTGTAATATTTAAACTCTTATGCAGATTTTGGCTCCACTGAAACACACTACTGCAGCCTTGAAACTCGTTTCAACGCGTTTGACTGACTGATCATCGTCTGCGCCCACTGAAGCTCCAGGTGTTATAAAGTTTGGATGTGGGTGGAGGAAATGCAAACAGGCAAACAAGAAAAGCAATTATCACTGGATGATGGAGAAATTACATTTATCAGTGGTATTCCTGGAGACGCTTAGTTGAGTAAAAAAATTAGCAAATGGCAAAACATGGTGGCTTATTTGATGAGAAAGAGTCAGGATCGGTGGATTAAACCCCAGAGATTATGTAAGAGACGAACTCAGATAAAGACTGTGAATCAGAGAGGGAATGAGTGCGTTTGTGGCTCAGAGTTCGGAGCTGTCCAGAGGCTGAAAAGCTGATGAGATGCATAATTAGGCAGATTTAAGGGCGATGGTGAACGCGCCCCACTGGGCCGACGATGCAGCTGTTGAAGCACGTTAGGAGAGCGCTGCAAAGTGCTGCACGTTCTCCAGAGAGCGATCCAGATTTAAAAGAGAGAAACAAAAAGAAACTGTGCAGAGAGGGAAACTCAAAGGGCCTCAAAGGGTTGGAGAAGTAAGTTGCTTTGAAATGTTGAGCAATGAATCTGCAACAGCCGAGTACGGCAACTCAGTGGGCAGCAACCTTTAGACGCCTTATCAAATTAGAGCCTGAATTAACAATAATATATCATTTAAACTCATAATAAATTAAAACAAACTCCGTAATTTAATTTGCATGATTTGTTGTTTTTTTCTCTTTCTGGCAGAAACTGACAAAGTCTCCAGTCTGGTGCTTTGGTCCCAACTAGACCTTTTTGTTTCTGAAGGATAACTTTTGTTTACAGAAATTTCATAATTAATTTTATTTGTTGTTTCTGTTTTATTTATTTTGGATAATTAAAATGTCTTCCAGCTCCAGTGTTAAATGTTCACTAGAATTTATTGATCTTTGAGGAAACGTGTTCTTCCATAATTATGCTATTAGCATTATATAACTTGAAAACTGTCTCAAAACAACAATATTATCGTTTTATCACAGTAACTTCTGGGACGATTCATCGTCCAGAAAAATCTCTCATTGTGAGTACTTATCAATTATTCTGACAATTAATTGGATAAAAAAAAAAAGTGCAGATTCTACAAATATTTCAGTTAACCACTTTTAAGAAAAAAATAAAATAAAATTATTGCCTAAAATAAAATCAGCTGGGTGGAGCTAAAACTTGAATTTTAAAACATATTTCCAGACAAATGTGTTTTTAATCTAAAATGTGAAATCTTGGATAACTGACTTATTACTGCTCTGAATATTATTATTATTTTTAATATTTAATAATTGTTTAGCAAATGGCGTTTTTTGAGACCGCATACTCCAGCCAACGATTAACCGATTACTAAATTAGTTGACATTTACTTCAGTGACTGATTAATCTGATTGTTTCAGCTCTGAATCAAATGTCTGGCCTTTGGGAAACTTGCTGACCAATTTTTATTTCTCTTAGAAATGCGCCTTTGGCCAGTAGCTTTATTATCCACAGCAAACTGAATATGAGCGATAAACTGCAATAAGTGAAGCAAAGAGGACATAAAGATGGCTAAACGAAAACTGAACTTTTTAAATCTGCTGCAGATTATCTGATAATCTCAGGAATTTAAATGAATGTACAGGATGGGCCATAAGTTTCCATACATAGAAAAAATAAGCATTTTATACTGGACAACCGTTTTTATTTTGGTGGTAATCGCTGTACGTCTTGGACCACTTCGTGGTTGATCTGCAACATTTCCAGTTTTCTGAAACTTGCAAATACGTTTTGCCACAGTGTCGTGTTTGTGATGCTCGTTCCATGTTTTCTGTTAAAGTCTCATACAACCATGCGACTGCTTCCCGATCCGGCCATCAGTGTAATTTCAATTCTTTGCTCTTTTGTCAAACGCATCTACTTGGGTAACTGAAATGTAAAAGAAATATACATTTTACATTCTCCTATGTGTGGAAACTTATGGCCCACCCTGTATATCCCGAAACACGTTGAAGTCATGTAATAATGGAGGGGATGGATGTCAGCGTGGGTCACTGCGGCACAGGAGGTTGGATGAATCCTCAGGGCTGGATCCAGAGCGATCGGGTTTGTAATCCCACGGTTTAATTTGGAAACAGTTCCTCTGTTTGCCATGTGGCTGAACAAAGTGAAACTGTTTCCTCAGCCTCTTACTCACCCCTTAATTCAACTTTTCTCTAACTTATCCATCTCCTGACATTTTAGGATTAGAGGAAGCGTACTGTTGCGTGTTTTCAGGAGCAGCAGTCAAAGTTGGCACATTTTAAAAGTGTTGCATCACAGCCGCTGTGAAAACATTTTGTGTAGGCGAGGATGTCATCCAGATGAAGTTAAAAAGCTGCTAATGGGCTGTGATGAGAGGGAAGATGAAGCATGATATGATGATGTTGGATCTGTGTTCGGGGATTTATTCTCTAAAGTTCAACTTTAGTTTGTCGCTGCAGCTGCCGTGATTCTTACTGATTCTCATGAAAAAAAAAATACATTAAAAAGAAATAAGAAGCAGCATAATTTTAGGCTAAATAAAGGATAAAAACCCAACTTTTATTTTATATAGAAGAGAAAAATTAATCTCATAGTAGAAAATAATTGCAACACCAAAACTAAAAGCATAGCTTACAATTCCTCCTGTTTTATTTTATTTTATTATTTATACTTTACTTATTTAAGTTGCTTAGAGTGTGTATTGTAGGGGAGTCCTAATAAACAAGCGAAAAGAGGCAACCAACTCATTAATTTCAAATAAAAGTTTAATTTTTTATTCATTTTTTGCCTTTGAAAGCTGTTGTAAAATGCACTGACATAAAAAATTTAAATGTCTTGTTTCACTTTTTTTTTGCTTTAAATTTGCTTTAATTTGCACTGAGAAGATAATTAGTTTTTTATATTTCTTTTTTATTGCTTATTCTTAAAACAAGCTTTATTTAAAATGTGCTATACAAGAGATTATATTTCAGTGCCTATTTTATTTATTTGACATCAACAACTCATTATTTTTTCAGTCCTCATGTAACGCGTGAAGACTAGTTTGAAAATATAAAAATACATTTTAAAAAAAAAATCTTCAAATCTTACTTGGTAGTACCAGGAAACATTAGATGTTGACAAAAATTGTGATTTGTTTTATATCAGTTTTCACTAATGTGAAAAATTTTATCATGATGGGGTTGTTTCCCTGCCACTGTTTGCAGGATCTGGTAGAAACCTGGCAACCTGAACCGGCGCGTCCTTATTGGAGGCTAATAAGTTAGCAGCTCCTCTAGATAAAAACAAAACTTCCATCTGCGGTAAAAGTTGGCATCAAATTAGGTTAAAATGCTTGTTCATGTATTCCCGAATCACTGAGGGTGAAAATTTAGTCGTGACAAACCGTCACCCCTCCCTCCTCATCCTCCCCCCGGCCTGCTTCAGCTAGGCGAACTGAGACTCTTTCGCCTTCTTCTCCATTTCTTTCCCATCGGCATCACCCCATCTGTTCCCATCGCTCCGCTTCCTCCTCCTCTTCCTGTTCGCTCCTCTTTCATTTTATTCACCTTCCTTTATTTTATTTTTTTCTTACCCAGCCTCCCTTACTGTCTGTCCGCTCTCTTGGGCTCCGCATAACAGCAGCGTTTCTTCAAAAAGGCCAAAATAAATCCCCTTGTCGCTGGGCTTAGGGGAAAGATTGTCACAGGGAGAAAGAGGATGAAAGGAAGTAGAGAGTGGAAAAAAAGAGAGAAATCAAGCACATGGAGAATAATTAGAAGCTGCTTTAATCCCCCTCCCTGATCTTTTTTTTTTATATCCGCCCCTAGTGCAGCGACAAACACATTCAGAGTGGAGACAACACGCGGCTTTGCAGCTGCAACTCTTTCCTTTATCTGCTCACAGTGGAAGCATGTGATAATAAGTTGCTTCTGGGGAAATCATGTCCCTGACGGCAGCAATTTCCCACACCTTTCACGCTTCTACTCTTCAATTTCATAACTAGTAAAAGTCTGGAATCATCAGTCATTTCTACATAGTTACAGATTTATTCTGCTTCTGCTTTTTCATCACATTTAAATGTTTCAGATCATGATGGCTGCGTGAATTCAGTAAGCTAAAAGATCTCAAAAAGCGACACATTGTGAGCCAATCTGATGTCAGTCAGTCTGTCAGACACCAGCAATGTCCTCAGAGAAGCAATTTCTACTGCCGATAAATCCAAGAAGGCGTAAGAAGCCATTCCTATATTATCTAAGGGTGTTTTCACACAAGATAGTCTGGTTGGCATTGGGAACATTGGAAACCAAAGTTGCAACATTTGTTAAATTTTCAGCTAGTGAAACACTTCATTGCATCAAGAAAACCAGATCCTTTGAAAAACCTGTTCCCCTCCACGCCTGTGGTGGCGCTGCACCAAGAACTGAACGAAATGACACAAAAACATCTGACAAAGACCCAAAACAAACTACTGACAAAAATGGAGTGGCATTAAATGTCAGCAGTTGTAGGATTTCTTTTTTGTCTTTGGCAAAAAATTGAGTCATTTCCCCTGGTTGTATTTACCCAGAATGCCCTGTGCCGTAGTCCACTTCCTTCTTTTGGAGCAGTCTCTGGTCCACTTGGCGTTCACATATTTATGCATTTGAATCGCACCAGAGTTCACTTCAACCAAACAAAGAGAGATTTTTTTGGAGGACCAGAGTTACTTCACTTTGTTGTGGAGAATTAGTTTTCTCTAATTTTCATTTTCAGGTTTGTCTTTTTTATATTTGCAGAAATTCACCGTAGGTGTCTGTGCGTGAGAGGAACCTTTCATTTTAATTTTGTGGAAAACGTATGCACAAATCAGTGGTTTCTCTGTTTTTAACATGTTGCATTGTTTAATGTGATTTATGGAATTGAACACCTCTCCAAATGAGCCAGAGTTCCAGTCAAACAGTTTGTTTAAAGTGGACCGAACAGGGCTGGTGTAAATGCAGCACTAAGTCGACCAATAACTCCTCTGCAAACCGAGATATTCTGGAGTCAGACGCAAAGCCGTCTGTCTGAAAACGGGTCAAAACGAAGCAAAGAGGGCCAAAATTCTTCCTGTCAGACAGAAAACGGCTGCTTTAGATTATTGAGCTGAAGTTCGTTCTACAAGTTAATGAGTTTTGGACTGTAGTTCTTTCACAGAAATAGTGTCCTTGCTAAGTCTCATGATCACACCTAATGTATCACACCGCAGTCGGCCTCGGCTGAAACCGATGCTCCGTTTTAGGACCTCTACTGTGAGCTTGGCCTGTTTTTATTTGTAATCCCCGCTTAACAATGTAATTTACAAGGAAAACCCTCTTATCTAATTGATTTAGTTTAATGCAGGCCTTGGATAATAAGCCAGCATTTCTCCCATCTGCCGCACTCACAATAACCCAAACACTAAAAGGATCAACCGCTCATTTCATATCCAGATTGTTAATCACATTAACTTTGCTAACCCATTAGTCACTCTGTCCTTTGTTTTGTTTTAATCTTTCACTCAGTTGATTAAACGCATATCTGACTGGTTTACTCCTGCGACGAGCGCCGCTGTCCGTCGCACGTCTTCGGGATCAAAATGAGAGATTTTCACGCTGCGGCAAAAACGAACTTTATGAATGTTTAATTTACAGACGGCAGACAGCAGCTCATAAATACCGGATTATTAACAGCCTGGCGTGTCCAACTGCAGCAGCAGCAGAGCCTGATCAATGCGTTTAATGATCTTTTGAGAAATCTGAATTATCTCCAACAGACTCAGTAGTGACTTTTGCATGAATTTGCAATAAAATAGTCTCCCGTAGGAAGTCGTAATTTACAAAAACTGTAGATCGTTGGTGAGGTGAAGGCGACTGGAAATCAAGGATTATTCAGTGTGTCAATATGGAAGAGGATTAGGGTCACTGAAGAAAAAAAATTACAATAATCTCAGAATTACAACTTTAATGTAAGAATTATGACATTAATCTCAGAATTCCTACATTAATCTCAGAATTCAGACTTGATCTCAGAATGACGACTTTAATCTGAGTTCAGAATGCAGATTTCGACTTTAATTTTGAGAATATGACTTTAAGAAAACAACTTTAATCTCAGAATTCAGACTTTGATCTCAGAATTATCACTTTAATCTAGGAATTACACCTTTTATCTACAATTTCAGACTTCAATCTCAGAATTACAACTTTGATCACAGAAATACGACTCTAATTAATTTACTTTAATTATGACATCAATGGCTGTCCAGCCCTTTCCACATTCAAGTCATTTCTCAAAACACGCCTTTTCAGACCATATTTTAACACGATTAGTGCCCATAAGTGCTCAGTCTTTGTAAATAAAATTTATTATTATTATTTAATCTCAGCATTCTGACTTTGACCTTAAAATTTTGCACAAAAAAAAAAAGTAATTTCTCACAATCTCAGAAATTTGAGAAAAATTCTGATTTTAACTTCAGAATTTTTTGCTGAATTGATCCTAATCCTCTTCCGTAGGGTCACAGTGAGAAAGCACTGGGTTTTTTATGGTGGGGATTTGTCACAGAGTTGCATTTTCTCCAGGTCCGACTGGTCAGACATGCATGTTATTCAGTCACTAGAAATTGCCTGTAGGTGCCTAGCGCATGGTTTCATGGTTTGTTGCACTTCACATCTTGCCCACTGACTACTGGCTGAGATGACTGCCGGTTCTGTTCTTGCTCTGACTACATGACACAACTTTACAATTTCAAATAATACTAAAAGCTAAGAAGAAAAGGCGATTGTTTTGCATCTCTGGTCTAAATAAAGTGTGGTGTGAACAGGCTGATGTTCAAAAAGCCTCCAATTAAAACAACTCTGCAAGGAAGAACGGGTTAAAATTCCTCTGTAGCGATGTTGAAGACACATTTTTACACATTTACCACTGATGTGCACATAGTTTAATCACCAGTTTCTAAATGTGTCTTATTGAACAATGCAAGTCCAGCTCTTACATACAATGTGATCCACTGTAAAAGAGCTAAAGCAACGGCCACCGATTCACTTTTCAATGTTATGCCACACTATGCGAACACTCACTCTGCGCTGATGAAGAGTCAACGCTTCAGGGTGCTGAATGCTTGAAACGTAAAGTGAAACAGTCAGTATGACCTACTTTTTGATTAATACAGACAATATTTATCTGACCTCTTGTGCCTTCAACCCCAGACAATCAGTTTATCCTTAAATCGGAAAAAGCAACAAAACAAGTGTCAAATTCCTGATTCCAATAGACCTGCACTATTCACAACAGGTTATGTTTCCCTGATATTAAGATTTGATCATCTGAAAAAATTAAGTATGAACAAAGAGATGCTAATAAGAAATAAGTGGGGGTGGAGGACTTTGTCACAGCCCTGACTGGCTCAGTTTGCATTGTAACTTATTAGGGCTGAAATGATTTATCGGATTAATTGTGATGATTCGATTATTGAAATAATCAATTATTTGATTAATCATTAACTGTAGAATAGACTTTTTAAAAAGTACATTTGCTGAAAAAACAACACACTCAGAGCAGTAATTAAGTCAAAACTGAACAAAAACATATACATTTTCCATTTAAGATAAATAAATCTCCGTCTGTAAATATGTTGTACCCAAAAATCCCCAAGTGGATTAAGTTTAGCTTCACTTGATTCAGATTTTGTAAGAAAATATTAACTATTAGCACCTTTTTATTTACAATTATTAATAAAAAAAGGTTGATAGATCAGCTCTACACTCTATTGATGCCAAGTCAAGCAGAAATGGCTGAGCTTTTCACATGTTAAGTTTTTTGTGTTTAGCTGCAGATGCCTCCTTTGTTACAAATTATCAAGCTGTGCTATCATAGCAATGCTATGTTTTTGTGTTTTAGGCAAGAAAATTTGTATTTTCTTATTTTAAAAATGAATAATTTGAATTTTAATGTATTTATAACTTTGTCTAAAACAATCTTAAGTGGTTAACTGAAAGATTTTGCTGTATATTTTGGAATTAAATGGTAATCCATAGCAAATGGATTAGCATGATAATTATTAGTTGTGGCCCGATAACATTAAAACAGCCAAACAAATAATGTTTCTATTGTTCAGAACAAGGAGTGCAGAGCTTGATGTTCTCATATTCTACTGTTTGGTCATCTTTTTTAATTCCCCATCATAACCTCTCCAAAAATTGAAAAACCCAAACATGCGTCTGTGCTGAGAGACGTCCCCAACCTGATAATTACAGCTGTGAAATCCTCCACTTATGCAGGGCAGAGCTGCTGTTTGTGTGTGTGGGCGGACGTCGACGGTTAACGAGACTGAGAGCGCTCAAAATATGTAAAATTTTCACACATATAAAAATCATCGTCTGCAATAAATGCTTTACTGCTGTTATAAAGAAAATAGCAGTCAGTGTTACTCAGCCATCAGTTCAGTAAGTCTCCATGGCTGCAGCATGACTGAAGTGGAAATGAGACCTGCACCGTCGCAGCTGTAGCAACGAGTTAAGCAGCAGCACTTCTAACAGGTGAAATTAGCAGAGTGGCAATCGCACACCAAGGCAAGCGTCCACAGAGAGGCTTAGGCGCAGATAACCGCGCTCGCTGGTAAAATCCAGCCTGGGGAGGGAGGCTGCCGGGTCGGGAACAAAGACAGAGGTAGCAGCGAGGAAAAGCAAGAGGAGACAGAAAAACAAGCAGATTAGAGGGAGAAAGTTTTGGGGCTTGGCAGCCAATCAATTCACGGTATTACCCACCGAGTTTCCCAAGCAGCCAGGTAATCAGCATCTGCACAGACCTTGTTAGCACAAGGTCAAACACACGTAAACTACACACACACACACACACACTAAGACTACGTTCACACACTGCAGCCCGAAGTTACCCAGTTCCGATTTTTTTTTTTTTTTTTTGTGAAATTTGATTTCTTTTGCCGTGGTCGTTCACACTTTCAGATATATGCAAATTTCATGTAATCTCCAGCGTGAACTGCAAATGACCTGCATGCACAGTAGGGGGCGCAATAACGTTACACAAAGAGAGGATGCTCAGTGTTTTTCCAACCACCATAAAAAGACAAGAAGAAGAAGCGCTCAGTGTTTGCGGAAGTAACGGAAGTATCCCAACGGTGGAGCATAGCTACGATTCTGAAGTTGTCCGACCGGAACCAGGATATTAAGAACTTAATCCTCGTTATCGTCCACCATGGTTGTTGTTTTTCTTCCAGCTTGTAAGTATCAGGACGCAGCATAGTGACGTCGGTCGGATGAATGCGACCTAGCCTTTAGCATTCAGGTCACATTTGAAAAGATCTGTAGATATCCAAGTGGCCTGGGTCGAAAAAGATCTGACCTGTGTTGTTCAGACTGTCATGAAAAGATAAGATGCAGGTCGCTTTAAGGCAAAAAAATCAGAATTGGGTCACTTCAGTCTGCAGTGTGAACGTAGTCTGTCTTTCTATCTTCACAGAACTTTGCATTGACTTCCATTCATTCATTTCTGAAGCTAAACTCTGACCCTTTAGCTACCCACAAACTGTAATAAATGAAACACTGGCCAACTTATTTGACTTTTGTTGATGATTTTGATGATGACACTCATCAAAATGTAAAGTTTGTAGAAGGTTTTCTCAATTGTTGACTGTATGATGTTCTTATGACTTTGTACTTTTGTGTTTTTATGATGTAAAAGCACTTTGAACTGCCATATTGCTGAAATGTTCAAATTAACTTGATTGATTGAACCATTACCATTACTTATAAGTCAACTAATCAATCAATCTAGTTTATTTGTGTACACTGAACCCTCGTTTTTCCGCGGGGGTTGCGTTCTGAAAGAACCCGTGATAGACGAAATCCGCGAAGTAGTTACCTTTATTTTTTTACAATTATTATACAGCATAATTAAATACTCTACATTGAAACCAAATAACAAAACCTGTTTTCAGGTCAGCGGATGTGCGTCAATCGGGCCTTAATGTCATCCGGAGTCATATCATCAAAGCCGTGGTTCGATTGGCTGTTGCATGTGCGGCCTGCTGCGATAGGATGAAGTTCCAAACACCTTAAAATTACACAAAATATATAAAATGTTCATTCTATACTATTATAACTGCTCAGCTACCACATCTATTATTAACAGCCTTCCAGTGGACAACGAGGTGAGCTCACGGTT
>CAEGAE010065721.1:0-13818 GCA_903067095.1 Girardinus metallicus | reverse complement strand
ATATTATTTATAGTTTAACGCTTAACTTTGGTCAATTCAACAATCATTTCACGAGATCTTTGAATATTTATGTAAAGAAAGTGTACTGTTAGGCAATCAGTTGTCACTTTTGAACACAGCAAGTCACAATGAAGCAGTAAATCTTCTGAATGAAGGCCAGACGCTGGACCCTTTTATGTTTCATACTTTGCTCCAACCCCCAGCTGCCATATCTATATTAAGTGTAATGATTCATGGAGGTGTATGTGAATGGCTGTTGTGGATGTAAGGAGCAAGTGAGTCACATTTTTTTCTCTGCAGTGCGTTTCTGGAGCAGCAGTACTTCTGTGTAGTTCTTATCAGAGGTTTTTAACATCAGCTATCAGTTGTGCGTCACCGTAAAGATGGCATCAAAGACGCCTTGAGATCTCACCCCATACAGTGGCTGATTGGACAGTCCGGCAGGCGCTTCACCTCATAGAGGTTAATTATTACCGACTTCGATGTGCCTTGTGGAGGGTTTTCCCTAAACCACACGAGAAACGGCTACGTTATGAGATATGGAAAATGCAGCAGAAAATGTGCTCAACTGCCTCAATCCTGGCAAAACAAGAATTAAATCTAAATTATCTTCTGTTTTCTTATCAACCTGAGTTAAGATTGTATTCATTCATTTAAAGGCAGCAGTTGGCACAGATAAAACAGCTTAAATTTGAGGGCATGATCAGAGCCAAAGAGGTAATTAGCGAATGATTTGGTTTGAAACTTTAGCAGTACCCGTACGCTTTCCGCTGTGCTTTGGCACCAAATTCACAGAGCTGCTAACTAAAGCTTCACTGTAAAATCCAGTTAACTGTGTTACTCTTAAGACAGAAAAACAACAATGTCTCACCTGTCACATGAAGGGCTGGACGATATGACTGAAAAACGTATCAGAATACAAGCGCTTCACATTAGTCGATGCCAATGAATATTGATTTGTTTTTTTAAAACGTCTGAAATACTAGCAAACCGGTGAGCTGATCGTTTCTATTTTACCCACAATGTTGTTGTTGTTGTTTTTTTTTTAAAACATTACTTTTAAGCAGTTACGAGGCACAGTGGAGAAATCTTAAACTGCAGCTGCGCCAGTTACTCAATAGGTTGTTGCTAGGTAACCAAAGAGTGAGTGAGTTGCTAGGTAACCAAAGAGTGAGAGAGTCAGTAGAAGCCACCAGGTTGTGAGGTTGAGTGCTGTGCGATTTTGGATTGGACTTCAGTGAAATTATTGAATATTCTATCTGACGTATTATGTATTGATATTGATCACATGTCTATCATATTGTTATTAATTTATTGCCCGGTCCTAGCCAGACCTCGCACGGCTTTGAATTATATATGTAGACTCAAATATACACCCTCACTACAGTATGTGGTTACAAGTTGGAGAGAGACCACACAGTTTTTGTTGTCTTAATTTTTGTTGTCATTTTTAGGTGTATATGTGGCCAGAAAACATAGAGAAAATTTAAATGTGATGTTTTGTTTTATTATTATTTTATGACTGATGAGGCACTGACTTCTCTAGGATGTTCAAAAGCTTGTTGTTTAAAAGCTTTTGATTAGGCTTTATTTGGTTCCATACGACAGCAAGAAAACCTAAAGATTATTTAATATAAAGTCAAATAAAAATAAAAAAAAATAGTGTGTTTGTTTTTGCTGATTACCCTCTTTTAAAAATTGAAAATCATGTATAATTTTACCTTTATTTGTATGTGAAAACTTGGGCTGTAACAGAAGTGTGGGAATCAGTCTTATTCAACACGCTGTTATCGGAAAAGACGCCAGCGCTCACTGTCACAGTTTTAGTAAAAACAGAAATGAGTCTAAGAGCTGAACTGAGCTGAATCTGTCCCCCACTGCGTGCGATAAAGACGCATCACCAGATCTGTTTCGCATTGAAACAGCTCAGCGTTATCTCTGAATCGGTGAGGAAGACGCCAACACAGCTGCCCTGATCTGCAGTGTCATGATGGACCAAATCTAATGTTTACTGCCGTTATGGAACCGTTTCCATCTGGTGTTTTTATGTTATATGTGTTTTATTTTTTAATTGTGATCCCAATATACTCTAAAACCATTACCAAGTTTGTAACAATAGTTGGCAAAGCAATTCTTCATTTTGCTTACACTGTATCTATTTATTTGACAGAGATAAGTATATACAAAGGCCTAACATGATAACTAATTTTACTGGACAATAAATTGTCCCTGTAATTATTGCGATAAACGATAACATTGTTGTTCTGAGGCAAAGTTCAAGTAATATATTTACAAAATTAAAGTTGAATTGACTTTAATCTTGTAAAGAACATTTAACACTGAAGCTGGAAGACACTTTAAATGTCCAAAATAAAAACACAACAACCAGAAACAATAAATTAAACAGAAATAAAAACTACCGAAACCATAAACAAAATGGATTATCAAATCATCAGAATAGAAATGATGTTTATCTTAATTCATCTTGTGATTAATTGATTAATTGTTTTTTGCGACAGGCTTTTTAGACATTTAACATGATATAAACATTAGCATTTTTAGCCATGACTAATGTGAAATTTTGCAGTATCGTTTTGCATGGAACTAAATAGAAACATGTTTCGCACTGTGGGCTGAATGGTGGTGTGGCTGACAGCCCTGTTAGCGTTCAGCGTGAAGATCCTCGGTTTGGGAAGAACAGACTCAAAGTATTCATTTTTACATTTACAACCACAAACTTCAATGTATTGCATTGCACCTTTAGGCAAAACTGTGCTCTGTTGTGAAGAAAAAAAAGGTTACATGGGTTTCAAAATGTTTTACAAATAAAAATTGGGGGCTAAAACCTGTCAGCCTAGAGACACAAATAGATATGTCTCTCGTCTGAAACTTTAAAAGCAACGTATCATTTTCCATCCGGTTCACATTTATGCACAACATTGTGTTCTTGTGTTGGTTTGTCCCATAAAATCCCAGTAAAATACAGCTGGTGGCTGTAATGTGACTAAGCCTTGAAAAGGTTAAGTGCTCTGTAGGAACACGCTCCACCAGTCTGTCTTTTAAACTCATTATATGGCAGACTGATTGAGCAGAAATGGATATGGGAGTCTACTAAAACAGGCTTCCTGGAAGACCTGAAAAGGTCCAATTTCTTTATTTTATCTGCAGTTTTAAATTATTTCCTTGTCGGTTGGTGGTTGCTTGATGTTGAGGCGGACGGATACGCATAATATGGGTTAACCATTGCGGTTGCTTTCACATTGCTATAAAATTCAACGTGATCTTTGTTTTGGAACTTTGACCAGGAGTTGGAGAACCAAGATCACGACACCAGCCTTTTTGGTTTTCCGGTAAAGTTTATTTTTTAATCTGTGCTTTATAGTTGAAAAGTTTACCTGCCTGCTGTAGCTACCTTAATTGGAGACTTATTAGTGTCTGAAGTTTTGATTGACTCTGCTGCAGAACCCACAGACTTAGCAGGAGACCTCCTGACATTAAAAAACAGAGATGATTACAGTCAGTCGTTTTACCTGAGGGATGGAGAAGTTTTCATTAATTAAGTTGTTAGAGACATTTGTGGCTTTTCGTGGAAGTATGTCTTCCTTGGAGCCACAGCAAATGTCAGCTCTCATCTGAGAAAAGTCAGGCTGTCATTATTTTTGAGAAGTGATACCCTTAGAAACAATCATGGCAGAATGTCAGAGTGCACTCTCACTGCTGTGGCTGCCACTGCCAAAAAGCATTTTTAAGCTGCAAAGAGCTCGGATGAAAAAGCTCCTGCAGACTGCAGAGGAGCATTTCAGGGGGCCAGGAGGTTTTTGGGCCACTGAAATGTCTCTTTTCTTCTTTGGAAATACAGCATTACATCAAGCTGCGAAGAATTAAATCACAAGTAATGATTCACGGTGTCTGCTGTAGCTGCAGCTTAAAAATGAGCTTCCTGTTTCAAAACAGCAGAACTGCATAGATCTAACATTTCAGTGAAAGGCCATTTGCTCTGCACAGAATAAGACAGCAGTTTTACAAAGTTAAACTAGTTCTTTATTCCTTTCCCATTCTATAGTTAGTGGTGGACAAAAAAAAAATGAATGACTGACTGAGCTCTGGGTTGGCAAAATCTAATCAAAGATGCTGAATTATCGCTTCATTAAAGGGGAGGTAATATGTATTTTTCAGTCACTTAATGCCGTTTTCTAGCACAATCAAGTAACTGTTACATTCAGTTGTTATAAAAATGCTTTATATATCAAACATAACTTAAAAGAAATTTAACATAGCAATTTAACACCTTGAATTTGGGCCTCTGTCTCTTTAAGAAGCTCCTACTTTTTCCGACACTCTGCCTTCTGCACGTTAAGCTGTTTTTCTTCCTATTTCCAGGGTTAAAAACATCCAATATTGCAATATTACAATATTACTGTGCTCTGCAGTTTGACAGTTTCAAAACAAAGACAAAATGGTTTTGATGTTCACACTTTAAGCTCTTCTTTGCATCCTGTATTAGCACAAACAATGCAGTTAGCTCTGGTAGAGATGTGATTTTTACCATACTGTGACATCTGACCAACTTTGCTGTAACTTCCTGTTATTTGCTGAAGCTTCTGCCTGAATGTACAGGAAACAGAGAAAACTAGGTTTTGCCCTTTTAACACTCCTGAAAATAGCAGTGAGTTTACTTCACTTAGTAACAATTTTCACACTGAGTGCTGTTGTCTCTGTGCGCTATTAGTGCTTAGTACATTTATTGACTGGAAAGAATATCAAATTGGGCCAGTTAGGTGTTGGACATAACGTTTTTCAGCCATAGATAAACATATCACGACGTAAGTGTTTCATATCAGTCAATATCAATAGTTATTGATATGTTTTGGTTTTAAATATTTGAAATACTACCTAACTAATGACACAACTTTTCCTGTTTTATCCACAGTTTTAACTCCAGGCCAGTGTTTTTTTTTTATTTTTAATCAGTTATGAGGCACAGTGGCAAAACCGTAAACTCTACAGGTTGTTGCTAGGTAACCACAAGTTACTCTGCAGGTTGTTGCTAGGTAACCAAAGACTCAGTGAGTTAGTTAATGTCACAAACCTAGCTTAGCTGTCTATGAGCGGTTGAGTGGCTAAAGTCTTTCCTCTGCCTACATCTCCCAGAATGCTGTGCGGTTCTGGATTGGAGTTCAGTAAAGATATTGAAAATTTTATCAGATGTGTTATCTATAGATATCGATCTAATCTCTATTGTGATATGTATTGTCATTGATTTATTGTCCATTTCTACTTGGACAAACAAACAATTTGACAATTGTTACCAATAATAATTATTTTCTGCTCCTCTGATTTCAACAAAGAATGATACATAAATTCTGGTTTCTGTGTAAAGTTGTCTATTGCTTTGTTATTTATACAGAATATTCAGCATCTTGCAATTTTTGTACCATACAGTACCACAAAGGAAGGAAACCCCATGCTTAAAAACAGGATGTGAAGAACTTATTTTCAAAGCCCACAATCAGGCTGAGAGGCAGATAAAATTTGCTTCCATATTTCGCAGAGTTCTTGGAATCCAGCTGATGCAGATCAGGTTGATCTGTGTGTAAAGCTGCAGCTCAGTTCTCCACATCCTGCCCGTCGGAGCCACTGCAGCTCGTAGCGAACAGACAGAGCTGGACAGCTAATAATGAAACCCTGATGAGGAAAACATTAGAGGAACATGCTATTTGATTCAAAGAATTTGAGAAGTTGAGGTTTTCTTTCCTAAGAAACTCAGTGCCGTTTTTCTGCTTTTTGTATTATTTCCCAGAATTTCTTTTAATCGCATACATTTTTTTTGTATTTTTTTAATGCAAATTTTATTTTGTATGCTACTTTAAACATCATTTTAAAGACGCAGCGCAAATAAAAATGTCTCATTCTCAAAAACCATTATCGTTTTTGAGAATAGCTTGTTTTACGAAAGTATAAACTTATGGTTTTACCTCCAGAGGTTTTAGATATTTTAATAAAAGTCCTGATTCAGGTTTAATTTAAAATACTTTCCATTTATTCGTGTTTGAACAAATATGAGTCGCTGCTATGTTTCTAGTCTCCGACTCTATAAAGAGATCAAAAATATTGTGTAGACCTAAAATAACCTTTTTGGAAATGATTGCTTTGTTTATTTGCTCTTGGCAGAAGGCTGAGGTTCAAGTATCAACAGTGAAAAATTAAAATTTTCAGGCTCTATTTTCTACTCTGCCCTTCAGTTTCTCATCATCGTAGCGTGAAACTAATTTAAACTAATAACTGGATATTGTGACGTGTTGTTTTATTGCTTCTGGACAGACCTGCACTACAACCAGAATATAATACAGGATTATTTGATGAGAATAAATTGTAGCTCTCCAAAAAGCAAACATCTTAGCCTAGTTCCTGTTCCACTTTTATTTAGTTGTATAACTTGTTCTGCAGCTCAAGTGACGCTCTAGTTGTTTGCATCTCCAGCACAGTGACATATTCTAACTAATAAGTAGGAATAAAAATCTTTAAGCTATAAATATCTTCACTTTGACTGAACCGAATGTCCTGCAGAGAACTGAGATTATGAGAGAAACAGTTGAGACACAAACATCGTTTGTCCAGAAAAGCTTGAAGTGAAGCTAATCGTCTGTATTCACCTTCTTTTCTTCTTTAAAGTAATTACTCAGTAATCTACTGTTACGAAGGATGACTTTGCGATTTTCTGCCCTCTAGTGGAAGTGCTGGTTCAGACAAAATCCACAAACCTGTAGCAATGGAGACGTTGATATATTGTTGACCTAAGAAATGTGAGAAATCCACATAGGAAACCTCATGTATTTTTGGAAGAAAATTAAATCTACTAGTTTGCTGCTTTTGTCCTCAGTGTCCTCCATGCTTACTCACACCACAGGAAAATAAATGATCCTTTAAGTGCAGGAGCATCATTTTCTTGTAGTATTTCTGTTTTGAAGGCCAGGGAAGAGAGTTGATTTTGTGTCTGCTGGACCATTTCTGGCTGCATGTTTTGGTTTTTTCCAAAGAACTCAATTTTCAGTCTTCTGTAAGGATCAGTGTTGTTTTTATTAAATTTAAGGAGTTAATATTTTCTGACAGGTCATTTGGAAGAGGAGCCACATCATCACAGATCACGTGTCGCACTTTTCAGTGTGTATTATGTGCTTTGTCTTTATTAAACCATCCTGAACTTAGTCTCATCTGACTAAATCTCAGAGTTTACATTTGTGATAGTAGGATATAGAGACTTTTTCTGACTCAAAGCCACTGGTTGGGTGTAGATGGCACCCACTGGTTTCTATGGTAACCCCAATATGGCTGTCTTTGCTGCAGTTCTCTGAGAAATAATAAAAAAAGTATTTTATATTAAAGAGTGGCTCCAGAAATGTACCTCTACATATCATGTCAGATTTATATCACAGTGCAGAAAGTTGCCATTTTTGCCTTCAGTCCAGCTGAAAAACCTCATTTAGAGTCACAAATATTTCCCTTATAGAACGGATGAATATCTACTCTATTGGTTGCAATTTTTAAAGAAAAAGCTGATGTTTTTGTACGAAGCAGATTGATTCATGCTTTTCTGTGGGATGTTTATATTCATGGAAAATTCTGGAAAGAAAATAAATAGTTTCCAAACTAATGACAAGAAAAAGAGATGTGGAAAATATTTTTAGTGTCATTCTCTTGTGGAAATTTAATCCAGTTGTCTTATTAAATTGAAAAAACTTGCATTATTACAATATATATTTCTAAAAACATTACTGAGTTCATTATCATTTTTAGCCAAAGTTCATAAGGACCATTGAAGAAAGTCCAAAGAGCCGTTTGTAAAGACGATGAATTTATGGATAGAATGTAAATATTTATTGATTTTGTTTTAAAAAATGACCTTATTTCCTTTTTTGTGTTAAATATAAAGTTGGTGTCCTTGTTTATTGGTCTAATCAGGAAATAAGATGAAAATATGGTGAAGTGTAAATAAATAATTTGAATGACAGATAATGTTGTTTTATGTAAAAGTTTACAAATTGGAAGTTGTTAAAGACTGGAAAAATGCTTCTGTTACAATAATATAGTTGACTAATTTACATTAATTTCATAGTTATTGATATATTGTGATTTTTCAAAGAAGCAGTTATTTTTTAAAGTGGCATTTTCCTCCACTAAATAATAGACAGAGGGTGAGTTTATTTAAATTTTTACTGTGGGTGGAGTATACTCAGTGACAATAACAGAGAGAAGCAGACAAACCCTGTAAATTAAATGTCAAATCTCTGCTGGAGTCCTTAATTGTAGCTCTGATTAGGTGTCAATGGAGGACAGGTTGATCTGCAGTTTATTTACCTTTTGTTACCGATCGTCTCTGAAAAGCTTTGTGAGGTAATTTAAACGTGAACCTTTTGTCTCTTCTGCTGATTTTATGTGGCTGTGTGGACTCAGGACTCGGTGGATCTGATTTTATTGTTGAAAGTATGAGTATAAAATACATTTATTTCACTTTCTGATTGGAGAGAAGAAGGCTTTTAGCTCCTGTGTCGACTCTTTCTGGTCCATTCGTTGGCTGGAAATGCCGGCGATGAGTCAGATGAAGAGTTTATAAATGACCCGCCTCGTTCTCCATTCGTTTATTTATTTACTATATATTTCATGCATCAAAATTCACAAGAGTGGATGATTATATCAAAGTAATAAAAGGCTCAAAGCTCAATATGAACGACTTAAATCTCTAATAATGCATTTGTCTTGCCTGACACGATAACAAATTTTGCTAGATGATAAATAGTCCCGGAACTTATAATGTTGTTTTGAGAACATTTTAATGCAACATAATAGTACGAATGGCATAAAAACACAAGACCAAATTCTCAAAGGTCAGTAAACTTTGAATTCTAATGAACATTTAAACAGTCTAACTGAGAGATATGTTAAATATTCAAAATAAATAAAGAAAACAACAGAAACAACAAATAAAATAAATTATAAAGTCTCTGTAAACGAAATCATCTTTTATAAGAAGGGATAATTAGGACCAAAACACCAAACTGAAGAGAGAGAAAAGGGAAAAATGATAAATCAAAATTGAGTTTCTCTTAATTCATCATGCGATTTGTTGATTTATTGTTTATTGTGATTTGAAGCAGAACTTTTTTTTTCTTTCTGAGACATCAGAAGAGCTAAACCTTTAAAGACATGATGTCCATCACTTTAACACCTTGTTCTGCCTTCGTTTCAGCTCCTGTCTCACTGTTGGACATCTAACCAGCATCAATGTCTAGATTTCAGGTAAGTGAGTTTAATGTCTTTTTCCTCTTCTTCTTTTTTTATGCTTTCCTAACTCTCTGCATCTTTGCAGCTGTTATCTGTCTGCCTGTCAAATGACGATGTTAACTTGAATTGTTTCAAGGTTATAAAAGGTTTTATTTTTACTTCAGCTCCTCGTTCAAACAAAGACAGGCTCACAGAGGCGCTAATCAAATAAGCTTTGCTCCGCTGAGTGAAAAGATTTTTATGATGAATGTTAATAATGCCTCTATCTAGCTTAGTATGTTAATGTATTTAGAGAGAATATGTGGCTGTGAATTTGTTAGGGGGAAGAAAAACCTTCATTTGAAAATGTATTAGCTCAACTTTACAGCCTTTTTAATGAGTTATTTTTTAATGTGAAGCAAACTAAATTTAATCTTTAAATCAAAAAAGGAACCACAGTCTCATAGTTGTAGTTATTTGTAGTGCAGATATGACAGTTTATATTATAGTCCATGTTTTAAACCATTTCCTCTTCTTTCTTTTGTTGCAACCCTTCTTTATTTGTAATCCTTTATACAAATGTCTCTTCCAGAAGAGCGGCTGTCATTAGTGCTAAAATTAGCTCCTTGTGGCTGTAGAAGTTCACTGCCTCTTAATTTTGTAGAAACTTCCAGCTTCGTTAGCCCACAGCCACAATGTAAAAAATCTCCACAGTTTTTTGCGTGGATGTTATTTACAGCCGACTGCAACCAGACGCCTGTGTGAACGGGTTCTGACCCCAAAGCGACTCGGATGCGCAGAAGAAGAACGTAGACGTCACGCAGCAGCGCGACGTTTACTGAATTAATAGTGGATGGAGCCGTTTATGGATCGACTTTAAAGTATTTTAGCAATGGGAACTAACAAGAGGAAGGAAGAAAAATTAAAGTCGTGTGTTGGTGCTATGCGCTTCCGCCATTATTTACGTCCAGATTTGCTGCGTCTCGCTTCTTCTGGTGCAGAAATATGACGCATGTCGGATAAAATGCGACACGACTGCTGACCCTCTGAAAACAATTGGATGTTCATTTGATTTAGTACCACATATGAAATTAGATTTTTTTGTTCTTTGGATGAAAAGACTTGAATTGGGTCGTTCAGACTGCCATTAAAAAGTTGAACATGAGTCACATTTACCTGCTGTGTGAACGTAAGCTAAGAGTCTGTGAGCTCAATCAGTTCCTGATCTCTGGTTTTAATGTTTCCAATGTGAAGCCTAAAATATATTGAGAATCTATCCTGGTTCTAGACTTTGTTACACATAATTTTGTCTAAATGTGGCACCCGTTCTCTGGTTTTTTTGGAGCCTGACCACTGTCAAATTATCTGCTATAAATTCAAGGTGAAAGTTTCTCCATTTAGACTTTTTGGTTGAAAAACGTGCGAGAACTCTTAAAAAATATGGAAGTTTGACCTAAAAGGAACTCTGTCAAGAAAATGTTGCCGACCTACAATTGTTCTCATTTTTTAACCTCAATTTTTTCATCAAATGGCCTTTTCACTGTGATTAATTGTTTCCATCTGCCGCTCAAATTGAATTTCAGCACAGCTTCCTGCAGCAGGAACATAGAAAAGCAACCGTGAAACTCTTGTGAGGCTTTTCTTTAAAATGCGTCATGTTTTTCTTTTTAACTTCTTCATTTTCTGTAAGGATTTGGTTTTCTCTGTGTTGATTTGAGTTTTTTTCTGTGTCTAGTGAGTCTCCGTGAGTTTCTGTCTACCCTTGATTGTTCCCAGGTGTGTCTTGTTCCCTGATTACCCTCCGTGCATTTAATGCCACCTGTTGTCCTTGTCTCTTGTCGGATCCTTGTCCCTGGTGTATTGTTGTCAATGGTCGTATGTTTGTCGTCACAGTCGAACTGTATAGTCCTGAGTCGGCGTGAGCTCTCTTTTCTTCAGTTCTGTGTGCTGTTGCTACCGGTGCTGAGCTTTAGCTTTCCGCTCTGCTGTGCTGCCAGCTTCCTGGACTGTTTTTCATTAAATTATCACCATCTTCATCCATAACCTGGGTCTGCCTGCGTTCTCCCTCACCACCCACACCACAACCCATGACATTTTCTTTGTCGTTTGCTGCCAGTATCTGTAACATCTGTCCCAATGTTTAAGAGACATTCAGTCATTTTGTCTTTTAGTATTCCCCTGGATGAACTGAAAATAAACGCTTTATTTTTAGAAAAACCAGCTCTTTTCCAGTCTGCAGAGTTAATCATGAGAAAGCCGCACAGAGGCGGTTTAAAGTTAATTACATTCTGCACTTCTGGGCAACATCAAACATACAGATGTTTTTCTTTTTGTCTGTGGCGATCCGCTGCGACACACACACACACACACGCACACACACGTAGACCCAGCAGGGAGGCGCAAACCGCTCTGCTCTCTCAGCACCATAACGGACCAGTTTTCATTTTCTTCTCCAAGACCGACTTCTTCTCTGCTTCTCTTGTTGAGATGAGTTTACGAAGGGTTAATGTTCTCTGCCGTCTTTTCACACGCTGAGCTCTTCTGCTGTTTGTGTGCCGAGTTTCTTCGACTTGTGAACGTATGTTTGGTGTGTGAGACCACAGAGGAGTGTAAATGTCCTGCAGAGCAGATGGCGGCTGAGTGGAAATAAGATTGTAATGTATGGCCCAATCGTCTCGGAAGCAACCTGTCTGCCCGGCTGCGTTTAGCGTATTTTATGTCGTTATTATATCGAACCTCCTGACATCAACACTCTTTCTGAGAAATTTAATAAATGTACAAGCAGCAATGTTTATTTTTAGCTTAAATGACTTTAAAACATGAGTAATAACGATAAAGGTTGAGATATCCTACATTCTGTCATGAGTTGCGGTGTGAGGTGGTGAGGCAGGACGCTGTAGAGCCAGGTTGGAATGAAATGATGATTTTAATGAAGATGTCAGCTGAACAACAGTCCAAAATCCAGGCAGCACAGAAAAAGAACAGAAGGCTGAGGCTCAAAAAACTGGTAGCAACTGGAAACTAACTGGACGGCAGCAACAGACGTAACCAGCCAGGAAGACAGAACAGAAACACAGGTGGCATTAAATACACAAGAGGGTAATCACAGAACGAGACACACCTGGGAACAATCAAGGGGTAGACAGGACAACAGAGAGACTCACTAGACACAGAAACCTAAAATAAACACACAAAAAAACTCAAATCATGACACATTCAATCTTTTTTAGTTCAGATCTTATGACTGTTTTATGAAATATGTTGGTTAATTAGTGTTTTTGGTTTGATCATACTGCACTTTAACACCACCAGCTAATTCCCGATTAAATAGCGGAACATCACTCCAATTTATTTACACTTTATCTTTTGCTTTATTTGAGCATGTATTGACAATATGCAGATTGGGTCTATTAAGCCGTCCAGCCTCGTTAATGAGGTGAAACATCCTTCTTTATTCTGAACACAATAGACTGAATTATGAATGATTCCTGTTTGTTTGTTTGTCATGAAAAACAAGGCTGATGGATGATGTCTGGAGCCAAATTAAGAGGATTTCTTTTGTGCCTCCGCAGCCTTTGATTAGCTGCAGTGAAGAGTAATTGCCACATTTTTTTCAAAAATGCAAATGAGAAAACAGAAGAAGTTTGAGAGACAATATCGAAAGGAAAAAAAATACAAGATTTTAACCTTTGGAGGCAAATACATACGTAAGTAGAAAATAAATTACCAAGAGTAATTTTAAAAGTGTGACAAACTTCAATTCATATTATATGTACTCTTGAGTGACTACAATTAAATTTTGACATTATAATTTACTCGTTCTTAAATATTGTGTTTTTGTTCTTGTTCTCTGCTGTCTGTATTTTATTTTATTCCTGTATGTTTCTTGTTTGAAATGAATATATTTGGGAAAAAAGAGAGAAAACACAAGAAGAGGAAATAGAGCGGTTTTCACCTCCTTCAAAATAAGAGCATGAATATAAATCGACAACCAAAACTTCAACACAGAAGTTGAACTTTATTAAACTCAAAGTTTACAAAACAGTCAATTAAATTAGCCATTTAGAACTGGAGAAATTAATTCACAGTTCACAAAAGCATTTCAGTGTTAAGTGGAAAATTAGCTTTGCTGTTAATGGAAGTGAGCCACCAACACTCGTGTTTTTGGTTCGTAGTGACGGTGATATAAAGGCATCTATAGCGTTATTGGTAATAATTGTTATAGTGATGTTCTTGTCTTCACCCAAACTCTCAACCTGATGGACCCTGATGTCATTTCTATATTCCTGAATTTCAATATTTTGTCTGAAGAGCACTGAAATTAAAATCTGAAATAATAAATCCCCTTTGAGGCCACGTACATTTGAACAGTTCAGTATTGTATGTTGTTTAGGTGTAAAGATAGAGTCAGCTCTCCAGATAGAGCATAACTGAGTTCACAAAAACATCAAAGGACAGAAATCCATCCATCCATCCATTTTCTGTTCACCCTTGTCCCTTAATGGGGTCGGGAGGGTTGCTGGTGCCTATCTCCAGCTACGTTCCGGGTGAGAGGCGGGG
>CAEGAE010065720.1:0-17236 GCA_903067095.1 Girardinus metallicus | reverse complement strand
CCAACCAACCAACCAACCAACCAACCAACCAACCAACCAACCAACCAACCAACCAACCAACCAACCAACCAACCAACAAACCAACAAACCAATCAACCTACCACAGCATGACCATCCAGCTAAAGAGACAGGGAGAACATAGATTCAATGTTCAACAGTGTTTTGTTTTCACAGAAAATGGATGTGTTGTTTGCTCCATAATTCTTGCCTCAAAAGAAGGATGGCAAGAAGAAAGCCCTTGTCAAAAGAAAGGCTTGTCCTGCTTAAGGTTTGGGTTAGGGGACACTGCAAGATGTGAAGGAAGGTGCTCTGGAGAGATCTGACCAAAATGTAGCTTTGTGGCCCATGTACAAAAAACAATGCTTACTGGAAAAATAATGCTGTAGATCACCCTGAACACATCGTCCCTACAGCGAAACATGGTGATGGCCATTGTCTGTACATGTCTATACCTTGTAGAGTCATCCTGATTGGGAGGCTGGTTCCTATCTCCAACGGTCAATGGAGGATAACCCGAATGAACAGGTAGTAAGATTGCTTAAAATTCATGTTCCCAATGTAAGGCATGCAATCCATATACACAATACAATGGTAATTAGCATTCTCTGAAAATGCCTCAGAGAAAACAATACCATTTAGTAATGTCACAATGTTGTGATGTCTCACAAGACAACCGTGTTCTGTTGTAAGATACTGTAAATAAGACGAAACCAGGAATAAATATTCAACACACTAAGAAAAATAAGGTTCAGCAGAAACCTTTATTGATCTGTTTAGTCCTAACTAATAGCCAATGAAAATGTTTCTTATAACCAACGTATCACAAAATGGTTGAAGTCAGAGGGCTCTCTCACGATGTATGTAACCTTCCAATTGTAAAACATCCCGACTGCTTACAGATATATTTCTAAACATCTGAATGTTTCGATAGGGCAAGCAAGAGATTGCAGTTCGGGGGTTCGAAGTATGTGATTTCACCATAAATTAATCATGATTGAGAAATGCCTGGAATTAAAAGGGTGCAGTTTTCCCCCCTTGTGAAATCAACAGCCTTTATGCACAGAAACTGCTTAAGACTCAACCGCTGAAGAACAAGAAAACCGTCATTGCTTCCAAGAGAGATGGCACCTTACCTACAATTTAGTTTTGGAGGTGAGAGGATCATGGTGTGTGTGGTGCTGGAAGGAATGATGATAATCACATTCACTAAGACGTTCTTGATAAGAGTCTGAAGTACAGTAGATATAATGCTAGCTTGATCACATGGCCAATAAAGTTTTTTGCTGGTTTTAAGTGAAAGAAAGTTGCTAGATTGGCCCTCTCCCCAGATTCAGGTGAAAATCTATGGAAAAAAACCTCAAAATTAAAGTTCATAAAATAGAATCCTAAGAATCTTTCAATTTTTGTTCAAGACTAGGTCAAAATGACACCTGAACCATGCTTGAGAGCAGTTCCTCAAGCAAAACACATAGCTGTCATTATAAAAAAAATATTTATATTTTGCTAACATTATTTCCACTTTATTGCATTTTACGTTTTGGAGTTGAATTCCTTTGAGTTGAGAATTATCGTACTTGAGTTGCTCCCAATGTCTGGTAACAATTTTTTGGCAATGGGACATGAACTCGGAAAAAAAATGTTCAGCTCTTTTCCTCCTCTTGTTTTACTCTTTCGAATGTAACCCAAATGCACAAGCATTTGTCCTAGATCCAATGATTCCTTGTATTTTACCAATCAAATTTAATCAATAACATCCATGTTCTTCCATTTCCATTCACACTCTTGCCATTCCGAAACCTAATATTGTAATTTTTTTTTTTTTGTCTAAAAGGAATCTGCTATTGAATCTGGACCTTCTTCTCCTCTGTACAGCCACAGTACCACCAAGTGGACTCCAAGCGGTACTGCATGTGTTCCGATCAGAGCTCTAGACACAAACAGGCTAAAAAGAAAAGAGTGAGAACAGTAATTACAAATGATCAAGGATGAATTTAAAGTCAACCCGTCGTTACTCACTGTTAAAATGGGCCAGACGGGAAAATAAAAATGCCAATAATAAGCGCTTTATGAATCCAGAGAATTGATTTCTTGAGAATGTCACTATTGCTGGTATCAAGGTCAAAAAATATGTACAGAAAAAAATAAAATAACAATTTTCCATCTCATTAAAGCACCACATAATCGCAATCCTTTGAAGTGCAATATAAAACAAAATAGAAAGATTGAAATCATGGGGAAAAAAACACTTTGATTTTCTAACTATGATTTTTTTTCTAACTTCATGTAGAAAATAGCCTTTATCTCCTTTTACTTTCTCATTAATTATACTTCAAAACTCACTTTTTCAATTTTCACCTCTTATCACAATCGGTGGCTCTGCTTTCAGGTCCAACAGTCTCCGTAAAGCAAGCGACGTAAAGAAATGCTCTGCCGTTCGCAGACAGATGTGTGAAGTTGGGTTCATGCAGCGTTAGAGAAGGTGGCTGGTGTTTGTTCTTCTGGAAACAGTTTAGATGAACTATTGTTGATTTGAAAGAAGAAGAAAAAAGTGGAACACCTCATGTTGGATTATGATTGGTTAGTTGTTTTTCTTTGCAGCAGAAAAGTAAAATGTACCACTAGAGCATGTGCACCGACCCGGAAAATGTCATTTTGTACTCTTACGAACAGCATAATTAGGAAAAAATAAATATCCTCCTGACTGGAATCATTGGTTATCTTAATATTGAGGACAAATGTGAGTGATGACCAGAATGCCACCATAATCATCTCTTTACTTCACACCGTTCATGACGGCTGAACGCTTGGAAAAGGTCATAGCCCTCCAGTGTTTCTGTCTTGATCATTTTGAGATTATGTCGGCTTTTCCTAATTTGTTGTAATTCATCTGTGATCGTTATTATTGCAGCATTTTGTGTTATCATGTCATTTCATTGAATTTAACTTTCTTTTTATTTCTGGTGTGTTTCTGCATTCAGGTTATTGTCTTATCATATCGTTCTAGCTTCTTTGCGTTTTGGTTTTCCCTCCCTTACCATGTCCACCGACCTCCTCATAGTTTCCCCACAGCTGTTCCACATTGAAGTGACTGGACTCGCCTGTTTCCTCCTCGTTTCATGTTCTGCTCCTCTCATCTCCTCCCTGCCAGCTGGTTTGGTTGTGTTTGGGCACATGAAAACACAATGAAAAAACCCATTCTCCACAAACTTCGGTGTGATTTCAACAAAGTGACCAAAGCAAGAAGGGAAAACAGTCGATTTAAAATGGTTGTAGCAACAGAACTTTACGCTATCTGGATTTCCATGAGAAAAGTGTTGAAACTTTGTCAGTGTTCTGCTAAACAACCCAGTTTTGCGATTGCGGTGTTTCCGTTAAATAATAAATGCAATTAAAATAATGTGAGTAAAAAAAAACAAAAAAACAACAACAAAAAAAAGTCATTAAAAACATGCCGCTACACAATCCTCGGTTTGCGCCATCCGGTTGTTGGTCACGTGACTCGTGATGCGAAAAAGTTTTTTTTTTTTCTTTTTTACAGTTTTATGAAATAAACCAATTTTCATAGGGGCAAAAAAAAAAAAAAACTCACCTCATCCTAACGCCAAAACTTGTCAAAGAACAAGAGGTTTTTTTTTAATTTGGCATTTTTCTATTATGCAAATTTGTAATCAATAATCAATGGAAATGCAGCCGCTGCCTTATGTTAACAAGCAATAGTCATGTTTCCATTGATCAGTGTCATTACATAATTTGACATTTTGAAAATAAGTTATGTTGTGTTTTCTTTTTGCCGTATGGAAATTAGCTTATTTCACAAAACTGCAATAGAAATCCTCCCCTCTCCCGCTCCCCCCTCCTCCCTTCCCCGCATCACGAGTCACATGATCAACAACCAGATGTTACCACTGGTGCAAAATCATGAAGAGGACAACAGGAAGTAGTTGGAGGATCTTGGAGTGGCATGTTTTCTAACGACCCATCACATGAGCACACTTCTTCATGTGTGACTTTAATTGCGTTTCCTGTTTAAAGGAAACGCCGCAATTGCGACATTGTGTTTTGTCCCCCCTCACCCCCCAACATTAGGGGAATATTGACAAAAGTTTTGCACTTATTTATAACAGAAATGCAGCTAGTGTAACAACCATCTTCACTTCCTTTTCTTTTGAGGTTTTAGTCACTTTGGCAAACATGACCCAGTCCACTGGGTTGAAGCCAAAACCCAACCACGTTGTGTTCAAGCAGTCCAAGCCCGGATTGATCTGCATTTAGCATAAGAGCCACATACGCGGCAGCTTTAAGAGTCTCTGGGGGGCAAAAGTAACAACATCACCACAATTTCAGAGGAAGATTTCAAGAGGTTTAAAAGAGGGAGCATCAACCTGTCTGCGCTCTGGTCTGTCTATCACATGGTAGAAATGCTGTGCTCAAAGGAGTTATGTATTCTCTACCTTGTTTTGCTCAGTTTAGCTGATGTTCAACTAAATTGACAAAAAATCTTCTGTTAGAAGATTTTGACAAAGCACAAACTCCTCAAAATGTAACAAACCACTGACAGTTATCAGTGATTAATTAGAACTGCCTACGTGAACAATTGAAAACTGTGTGTCTACTTAAAGTGCAATATTTGTGTTCAAATGTGTACGTATAAATCTAAGGTGTAATAATGACCTTTATGTCCAGCATTTGCCTGAAAGGACAATTTTTTTCCCTGTTTTCTTTCCTATATTTGAGAAAATTGTATTGTTTTGAAAAAGGGCCAAAATTAAAGAAGGGACTTAATACAAAATAAAAAAATGACACAGAGAAGATATTTCTTCTTCTTCCTCGCAGAAAAACGTTTTACCACCCTCAGAGCAACGCGTCACAACGGCAATGCGGCAAAAAGCGTCAGAGAAACTTTAAAAAAACTGAACCGCTAGTGAGAAAAAACAAAAAAACAACAACAAAAAAAACTTTCACAACTATTTAAGACTGTGGGCTTCATTTGGACGCTGAAAATATTTCTTCCTTCAAACTTTAAAAACTCATCATCACAGCCTTGGGGATGTTTATGGTCAGGGGGGAATTTTAATTATTTCATACTTTTTCTTAATGCCTCCCTTTTTCTTTCCCCCTTCCACAAAAAGTAGCTGATTATTTTAATACCACAGGTCATTCTCGGAATACCAAAATATATTGAATCATACTTTCCTTTCTTGACAGAGGTCACCGTGGAAACGCTATTAAAGCAGAACACGTCGACCCTGGAAATCCTCAAGGATCGTTCTAATAAGGTTTTCTCTATCTTTTCTTTGCTCCGTGGAATATCACAGGTGGTTTCCTTAAAATGCCCCTTAAATATAATGAATAACTAAAATCGAGAGATAGTTAGCTTTTTTTTTTTTTTTTTTTGGTTATTCACTGACCACCGCACAATAAAAATGTTCTTTTTTTTTTTTTTTTTTATCGGTTCTTTCTATGAGGAAAACCCAGGAGCAAAACCAAGTGATGAAGTGTCCTTGCAGACCAACTTCTGAAGCTACTGTTCCTACTTCACCAAGACGCAGGCAAGTTGAGGAATTTCTAATTACAGAGAAAAAACACACAAACATGAAAAATAAATCGTAAGAAGTCTGATTTTTCTCTCTTCAATATTTATGCAGTGTAATTAAGAAACAAGTTGTAAATTGTAATAGCATGTTCAGTTGATAAACACCCATGTGAATATTTTTCCACCTATATACAACATGTGAGATATGTGAAAGAATTTATTTGCGCAGTTAGTTACTTTACTAACTTTAAGTCATCACTCTTTCAGATTAAGAGAAAAAAAAATACTTTCTTAAAAAGACGTAATATTGCAGCTTAATGCACTATCTTTTATTGTAGGCGTCTCAACAAAACAACACCTTTAAAAGAGAGTAATGAGTGAGAGTGATTGACAGCGCTAAGCCCCTCCCCCTGACTCTGATTGGTTGTTTCTGACTGGGTTTATTTCTGCAGATGGCTGAAGGACAACAGTACTACATCGTACCAGGGCCATTGCAGATAGAAAAAAAAATAAAAAATAGGATGAGTAAATTTCCGCCCAAAAACTAGAAAAGCGGAAAATTTGCTCGAAAAATCCCCAGAACTTTTAGATTAATCTCAGAAATTTTCTAGAAAAGAAATGTGGAAGTTTCTGAGTTTGAAAAGTTGCAAATTTGCTTTCTTCAAAAAAACATTTCAACTTGTGGGATTCAGGAATGTCACCTTTTCTCTAGAAAATTTCTGGGATTAATCTCAAAATTTCTGAGTTTTTTTTTTTTTTAAGCAAATTTTCCACTTTTCAAAGTCAAAAATGTCCTTGTTTTTCGTAGAAAATGTCTCAGATTAATCTAGAATGTAAATTTGATTGTTTCCCACGCACTGCCGTACATTAAGAAGACGGGGGAGCTTGATTTTATTTTATTTTCCCCACAGATTATCTTTTTCATATCATACTGTCAGAACAAAGTGACAGTATAATAAAAATAGTTTTAGAAAAGAAGCTTCAAATCATCTGCTGTATGTAAGTTGTAGGCTAAATCTGGAGGAAAAAACAAGAGTTCACAGAGGCATACAGTGTTTAGACACTTTTAAAATTCAGGTCGGCTCAATGTCACAGGAATTCAGACTGAAATCCGAACAGTAAACCAGTCAAATCAATTTGAATCTTTTACCAGTGAGTTGATTTCCAGGGATTATGGATAAAATGATGCAGGAAGGAGTCGCAAAGGGCTTGTTAAGTTGAGTTTATGCCTCATATGAATCAAAATCCCAAGGAGCGGGTGAGAAGAAGAAAACAGCTTTTGTAAACGACTCCAGACTTTTTGTGAATATTCTCGTCTAAAAAATGGCAGAGGCATCACAGAGTCGGTCAAGTGTTTTTTTGTTTGTTTTTTTTTTCATATTTTTCAGACGCCTTAGCAATATGAACCAGCTGCCATAGAGTAATAAAAAGAAACTATTTACAAAGAGTCGCTGCAGGACGTCAACAAAACAAGAATATTCTTCTTTTCGAAAGAAAAAAAAAGAAAAAATCCTCTCCCATTTCAACTAGTATTAATCATTGCTCCGTTTTACTTCAAATTACTTTACAGTTTTAGTTCATAAGTGTGAGAGTATAAAAGGATTTTTTAAATTGGATTCAGAGGCAAACGATGAAGAAGAAGGACAGCGCACAATGCCCTTGTTCTCATAATGTGATCAAATACCCGACAACAGCAGATTGAATCACTAAAACACCCCACCTGCCGCGTCGTTCAAGGCAGGAAACAAAACAAAAAAACCCCGTCTGTGAACAGGCGTGGGGTCTGGAGTTTTGCTTGGAGATGGAGCAGAAAGACGAGCCACAACACCAGAGTGGGGGAGAAAAAAAAAACAATGTGTCACGACGCCGGCATGTGTGTGAGTTTGTGTGCGAGACTTCTTCCTGAACAGAAAATCTCTCGACCTTTTTTTTTTGTTTGTTTTTGCTTTACATTATTTTATAATGTTATTCCCTCATCGAAAACACACCTGGATTGATGCTTCGATTATTTCATGCACGTTTGAGAAATCCTCTGATCTCCATGGCAACCGTTCAGCTGTGCAAAACGCCTGGATGGACCTCGCTCCGCCTTCGAGGATGAAGCTCCTCCTCCTCTCAGAGCTGCAGTTTCCAAGCAAATGCGCTTCCTCCTCACAGAGCGAGACTCCTCCTCTCTGCTCCTGCAGACTAGCCAACAGTAATCAGCAAACACCTGTTTTAACTGCACGTCTGCTGAGCTCGTTGTAGGAGCAACTGTTCAGTACAACACTGGTCAAACGTTGCTTAAGGCATCATAGAGGAGCCATGTTGTGATGAGTTCAGAAAGGTCAGAAGTTTCTTAAAGAGACATAGACCCAATTTGAAGGTGTTAAATTAGGAAGTTCGCTTTCTCATAAATCAGGTTTTTCTTAAACATCCTAATGAATTTGGGACAGTTTGAAAAACATGATTAACTCGTACATTGTTTAAACTGGAAGAAATGATTCCAAAAGACTTTTCCAAATAGTTTTAAGCTTTTGGCCTTTCTTGGAGCTTTTGAGAGTTCCTCAGATTTCCCCATTGTCCCATCCGGTGAGTCAAGTCAAGTTTATTTGTAAGGCACATCTCAGCAACAAGGCAGTTCAAAGTGCTTCCTATCATAAAAACATTGTAGTTCAATCATGGAACAAACAAGAAATGTCATATCGTGTCAACTCATCAAGCAGATATGCATCAGATATGTTGATCAATGTTTCAGTTTCTACTAATCCAATGCAACTCTAACCAGGTGGGATGTAAGTCCTGATTTAAAGGAGTCGTGTCCAGCAAATGATTTTATGCCGGCAAAAATAAAGTACAAACTAAACGTGAATATACACATAATTTAGTCCGTTTATATCATGTCGATGAATAATAATAATAATAAACTGCGAACGCATGCCTTTTCCCAGTTTTTGAGCAATTGTAGTTTTGTGATATTTTTTAAAGCACTAAAATTGATTTTTTTTTTATTAACAGTGAGAGAAAAAAAATCTATTTTAAATAAATTGTGTCCAAAAAGTTATTTGAAAAAAGTTACATAAACAATTTCGTAAAAAAAAAAAGAAAGAAATGTTTCCACTCCTTTAAGCAAATAGAAATAATTCGGTGAACTGAACTCAAACAAGAGAAGTTTGATCTGATTTAACTTCAGACAGTACGTAATACAAACAATTAATATGTATTTCTTTTCATCCGGCGTGTGTTAAACTTCTGTAAACAGATTTTGAATAATTAATGCTACAAAGACTTTGGATTTCACCGAAATGTTAGCTCCAGTTTGACAAGTTGGGCGGAAGTTGCCTTGTCTTATGGCGGAGTTGCCACTAGGTGGCAGTGGCGCCCACCATTTGAACACGTTGAGTTCTCTCCTGGCTCCAGAGCAGCTCTGTAGTATCCGTACACGAGTACAGCTGCAAACTATAACCTCGTAAAATCAAATCTAAACCGAAAATGTACTTCTAAAGTGTCATTCATGCCACTTTCCACAAGAAATAACGACACTTTGAGTTTAAATGAACTGTATAAGAAAGTGGCTATTGCTTTGGCTGTAAAGACAAGCGTGTGAGTAAAAAAAAATAAAAAATAAAAAATCTGCGTAGCGACGGGGAGCGACTTTCTCTTCTCCGACACGAACAACGCTTCAAGTGTTGGGCGAACGCTGGGCTTTGGGGCCTGCTGGCAGGAATCGTTTTGGAGGGTCACATGACATGTTATGACGTAAGAAACTCTCAGCGTAGCGAACTGGAATCGTGTCCGCTGGCTGGTGGACAGTTGAGTGGGCGAGGCAGTCAAGCTGTTCGGCTGCGGACTCCGCACAGGCCTGCGCCGAACAGCTGCGCTCGCGGTCAGAAGTGACTCGTTTTGTTTGCGGACCGCCGCCGAGACTTTTCAAATAACGAAGCAAAAGCAAATATTCTCCTTCGACAGTATTTGCGTAAAGTGCGGGGTAGTGCTGGGGTTTGATTTTACTTTTATATTAGAGCGTCATAAGAGGTGGTGGACCTAGACAGCACACAAACCCAATACTTATACAGTTAAACGCGTTGGAAGTTGATCAAACACAATATTCTAAAATTCAAGTACAAAGCTCATACTATTTTTTTTAACCAACCAATAATCAAAACAGATTTGTAAAAAGACAAAGCGAATACAAATTGAAAGGAGCTGAGATTTTCAAATAATTACGATTCAGAACGGCGTCAGTTCAAAGAACAATTTTGACAGTGAGATGAAACAATCCAAGTCCTCTCTCTGCATTTCAAAGAAATTTCTAAATCATTATGATGAAGCGGTGCGGCACTGAATAAGCTGCCGTGTTGTGTATTTTAAATATGTCTGTAGTCTATTTATGAGCTGAGTGGCTAATTTTCTTTTTGTGTGAGTGGTTTGTACTTGTTCCTACTCATAATTTATTTTAGTGACGTTAACTATTCATATGTACTGCTGAGTGAGTAAAATGAGAAATGAAATGAAAACGTGCATCGTTACGTAACAAAACATTCAAATTAACCGATTTTGTTTGCAGAAGGCTGTAACTGTGCCAAAACGTTTAAAATGTGAAACAGAAGCAAATACTGTATTCAAGCAGCACAACTTACAGCCAAGCGTATGAGCTGTTCCAATCAATCATTAAAAATTGGCACACAAAAAAAAATACATAAAACATAAAACACTCAGTTCCAAATTTAGATTTTTTATTTTTTTTATTTATTTATTTTTTTTGGAAAAAATTGAATCCAGGATCAGAAATGTTTTGATTCATATTTTATTGATTCCATTACTTTTTTTTTTTTTTTTTCAAACTGTGACTGAAAACCAAAAAAAAACTGTAAACATCACGGGAAACACTCAAAATGTTAACCAAAAGTAAAACCTATCAAACAGTTTCTTCCAGCAGGCCCAATCAGTCAAGAAAAAGTGCAATCCAGACTTTGCTTTCCACACTCTGTGAACATTATATCGCCGATCGACTTTGAGGCTTGGAACATTGAGGGGTGATGAATGGGTTTCGTATATTCACACCCTTGTGAAAGATGAGAAAACCATTTTAAAGTAAATAAATCTTTAACTGTCAGATCAAGATCTCAACCTGATGATCCCAACTTTAACAATCAGACTCTTAAACTATCCCATTAATGTGGCCAAAGGATTTTCTTTTCTTATAAATCCTGTTTGATTAGACGGTAAAATAGGGCTAAAAAAAAAAAAGAAAAAAAAATCACTGTTTGCACAGAACGTTTTGTTTCCATAGCAACTACTAAATGCCAGCTGTGCACGGGAGTCACCAACCATAAAGCTATTTTTTTTTTTTATATTATTACAAATGTTCACTTTGCTAAAACAGCTCTCCAGTTTAGTTTGGTGTGAAACAAATTATGAATGTGAGGGGAAGCACCTCACGACCACTGCTAAGTAAAACGGAGGATCTGTGATGCTGTTGGTCCGTTCCTCTTCCTCATCGGCCTCAAGAATTTGGATAAAATGCAAATAAAATGCAAGGCGTCGTGTTCTGCTTTTTCAAAGGAAACGCTTTTTCAAGGAAAAACCAGAACTGCCAGGAACTGAACGTGACTCTTTTAGATCCACGACGTACGGCTAAATGTTGGACTTCTCACTGTGAAAAGTGCTGCAGAAAAAAAGTAGGTCTTGTTTCAGGACAATAAATCTGTATATAAAAAAAAACACACACACCCACACACACAACTTACCTGCGCCTAATGTGATCCAAGCAACAGAACAACGAGAAGCAGACTTGTTAAGCTGAACAAAACACTCTCTCCTTCCTCTAATTGACTTTGCTCGTAATTTCCATAGAAAGACCGACGTGCAGGCAAGATAAGCAGTTTTATTGTGGCAGCAAGAACAAGACAGTACAATGTAGTTTTATCAGCAGAAATGGAAAGCTGTAAACTACAGCAGAGGAAAAACTTGCGAATTACACTTACAAAGGTTCAGTTTGAGGAGCGAGGTGAATTAAAGGAGCAAAAAGTCAGTGCATGCGTGTCCGACAGGGTTGAGAGTCATCAGCATTCTTGAAGCCTAATAGCGGTGAAGCTGCCACATGACTCACTGGCAGACGCATGGAAACACCTCGAGAGCTCAGATGATCCTGACATGTCAGGACTGTCTAGAGCTATGAGTGAAACCTCAAAAACAACAAACAGGAGGCCGAAATGTGGCTGAATGATGAAAACACGTAAGATACGACATATTAAGCAAGAGGAGAACTTAGCAGGTTAATGGAAACGCTGAAACAATTGAACACCTACACACACAATTCCACCCGTTAAATTTTCTTCCACTTATCCAGAGTCGATTTGCAACATCAGAACTTCTCCCTAACCACATGAGCCAGCTCCTCCGGGAGAATCCCAAGGCGTTCCAGGCTAGCTGAGGAATATAGTACCCTGGGTATCCCGGATCTTCCTCTAGGTGGGACGTGCCCGGAGCGCCTCACCAGGGAGGCGTCCGTGCAGGAGGCATCATAATCAGATGCTCGGGCCACCTCAACTGGTTCTTCTTGACGTAGAAAATCAGTGGTTTTTCTCAGAGTCCCTTCCCCTGCTGTTCAGCATCATAACTTCTCACCCTATCTCTGAGGAAACGCCTAAACACCTATGGAGGAAGCTCATTTCGGCCGCTTGTATCAGATGAGCAGTTTTTTTCTCATTAACACTTTAACCACGAGATCTAATCAGCCTTGTATTTAGAGGCTGATTGTTTTTTTGTTTTTTTTTTCTGACACCATAAGAAACCAGTTAGTCAACTGAAATTTGTCTGAAATGTTTCCAGTGGCTCTTCCACCAATTTCCTTGTGCAACTTAAGCCTGAGCCACTGCCAAAGCAAACAAAACTGTCCTTAAAACAGGAAACACTGCGGTGCAGTGCTTAGTGCCGAGCTGTGTCTGTGTGCTGGCAACAAGCACAATGTCCAACACTATCACTCAGGGCTGCTGCAGGCCAAGCAATGCAGGCCTGGTAGAAACCTAATACCGCTGAGACATGTGGTTAGTGAGGGGCCACAAAGCTTCGCCTAAAGCTTCGACCTTTTCCTTTGCTCTGTGCTGCTTGCCTGAGCAGAAACTTCAATGGCTAGAATTGTGCAAGTTTCACTTTGAGTGTCAGACAAACATCTTTTTCCCACACTGCTTATTTTAGTCATTGCAAAAAAAAAAAATCCTGTTTAGAGGTTAAGTCAGCAGATTCCACAAATCTGAAACGTCCAGAAAACTGCAAAACGGCTGAAACACTGTGCTCCTCCAAATCGAGGCAAAACCCCCAGTTGTTTAGAGCTGCGTTAGATTAATAACTGGAACACTGATGCTGTTGGAGCATATTTGATGATGATTATTCTTTGAAAAAAATGTAATGTCGGTTTCTTGTTTCATGGTTGCTGTGCTGTGTTTTCATCATGTGAAGCACTTTGAAATAAACTCGACTTGACTTTCTCTTCACACTTTTGCGTATCGGGTTTGTCATTTTAGTGGCGAAAGAAGACACAATGCCATTGGGAAACATTGCAGACGAGACCCCTGTCTGTGCCACCACTTCTGAGGCAGAGAGTGAACTCTGACCTGTAGAGAGCAATCCAGCCGTCTCCTCCGACAGGAAGTTGTGATCGTAAGATAAACAATGAAATGTGAAAAGGGCAAGATCTAACATGTCAACAATGGTATGAAATGGACCAAGTTGTCAAATGCATCAGCAGCAACTGATATATGCATGCGATGAAACCTTTTTTGACATGACAGTAGAGCTTATCGTTTGTGTTTTTAATGTAGATAAACAGGGAGGAGTAGAAGAGACGAGTGTGTGGTTAGCATAAGGCTTTGCTGGTAAACCACTTGCCAAGCAAGTTGCGCTTCATTCCCATTGCTGAAGAAGAAGAAACGCTCTATAGTGTTCATCTGCCTGTCGTGAGCTGCTCTTCTGTCAGTGTGACGAGGCCTGACACGAGCTCGTTACCGCCAAGACCGACACCAGCCAGAAGTCTCTCCGCAACATTTGGGAGGTGCCTTCTGACGCTGGTCATCAACACCACCCAAAAAAACAGATCATCAGCCACCATCTCCCCTCCGTTAATGACCGGAACGTTCTGTCACGACGCAACTTTCCGATGGCCCTTACTCACCCAGGACACTTGGCGTTTGAGTTTTCTTTTCTTTTTTTTTTTTTTTTTTATATAATTGTGCTAGAACTCTAATGGATACTTTGTTTTGAAGTGGGCAATATACAAATTCGCAATGCTTCTACACTGTATGTTCGCACAATGGAAATAAACGATCTAATCTTTTATAAACTTTTGGTTGTCTTGTAGAAAAACTCTGGCGTGAGCTATAGAGAAGAGAACATAGAAACATGTTACAGTCAAAGTGTTGCATTATTGTCGAGGTGTGATACTTGGACAAATGATGAGCTGGATTTTTACACATCTTTTACCAGAGCTAGTTGCCACATCACTCAGTCCTGAAATGTTCTCATGTCTTCCCTCCTCTGGACGCAGTCAAGCTTTCTTCAAACCTTTGCTCTCCTCCTCTCATGCACTTAGGCCATGAGATATGAGCTAACACAATCAAGCTCATGATTGTGGAGCAAAGGCGGTTCTGTCGCCTCCTCCCCTCCAGAAACTCTCGTACTGACTCCGTTTTTCTTTTTCTTTTTTTTTTCCTCCCTTCTTTTTGTGCTTTGAAGGTTTTGAAACATGGCATTCCTAATGACAGGCCTCTTTCTCAACTGCTACTATGACTAAAGCCAGTGTGCAGCTGAAACTAAATATTTGCATTTAGTTTTTTTACTCACCGTCAAACAGTAAGCAAACCCATCCCTGTTTCAGTACGATAGTAACCAATGTTACGTTTGTTTGCTCAGTTGTGTAATAACGAAGCTTGGAAGCTGAGGAAGAAATGTGCTTGTGGGTTATTTTGTCATTGTCTGTACGTATCTGCTCTCAAGTCTGCAGGTTCACATGTGCTGTGAATATTAAAGTCTGTACATCTAAAATTGAATTTGGAAGGCACAGATGACAAAAAAGAAAAGTTTGGTCAAGAAAATGCCATGTTCAAGAGTTGGACAAATCCCCTTTGGTATTGATTTAAGGATTATTCTGCTTTTATAGGACGTTTGGCAACCCGGCCCTACTGTACACACAGCGGCACGGTGGCTCTCTGCCATCACATTAGCAAAGAGAACTACCGTAGGATCTTATTTTATTTGTATTTTGTGATTTAATTTCAGTTAATCTTTTTTCTTTTTCAACGTGTGCCAATGTAAACAAACAGCAGGGTGTTTCCCAAAGCAGCTCTGGGATGTACAACTTTCTCAAACTCTAAAATCTTAAGACAGTTTGAGATTTTAAACATTAACATTCTCAAACTGGTTTAAAATCAACTTCTGTTAGATCTTAAACCAAAATTGAACAGAAACGTTTTGAAATAATTATTGTTCCTGCGTTGGTTGTCATTGCAAGGCTGAATAAAGCAATTGTAGACCAGTGTGCTTGGCAACATAACCGCTAGCTGGGGCAGAACAACAGCGCCACTTTTTAAATATTTGTTTTTGCTAAAGCAGCTTCACGTCAACTGCTGCCGTTGTGAACTTTTGCTTTGCTCAGTAGATTACAGGGTGGATTATTTTCTCCTGAAAGTTTGTTTGTGTAGGTTCCTTGTGCTTAAAGCCTGACGCATCACCGACATACTGATTGGCGTGTGTGTATGTTGACACACAGCATTTTTTGTAATGATCCCACAAAAAAAAACGACAGCACAACATTATAAAATGTCACTTATGTCTTCCTTTGTTTTCTTTACTGTTCGTTTTTAACCTAAATAATGACCAGTCAGAGCATTAAAGGAACGAGAAGGCAGAAAAAGCATTTAAAGCAGTTCGCCCTCATTATGGCGTACCTCAGGGTTGTGTTTTGGAGCCACTGTTATTTCTGTTTTAAATGCTAAAAATGCCACTGCTATGCAGATGATACTCAGTTGTACAACTCCTTTCACGCAGGTCATTCGACTGTATAAGAAGTTGAATGGGTTAAAAAAAAAAAAAAAACTTCTCCAGCTGAGTGAAGACAACTCTGAAATCTCCGTTTATGCTCCAGAAAGGCATAAAACTAATCATACAAACTGATTTTACCTTACATCAGTGTTCTCAATTCCTGTCCACAAGAGCCATCGCCCTGCATTTTTTTAATGTGTTCTCCTTCTGCCACACTCCTGACTTGAACACGTGGGTGGCTGACATGCTTCTGCAGCACTGCGGCATGCAGAGGAGGTCATGCAATCATCTGAATCAAGCGTGCTGGCACTGAACATCTAAAGTCTGCAAGGAGGTTGAATTGAGAAACGCTGCCCTAGATGGTTATGTTCCTTCTTCGGTTCACCTTTTTACACAACATCTGTTTATCATTTACATTTGTAGGTGTCATATAGATAAAGCTTTACCAGTCGACCAAAGACAGACAGAGAATAAGTTGCGATATAAAAGGCTTCCGTGGATTTTTATTTCTGTAAGAAGCCTAGAAGCTCCTGTCATCCTCTGGTTTCATTTCTGCAAAAGTACAACTCTTACAATTCCCAGTTGGCCTTTGAAACCCTCTCTTGCGTTAGAGTTGATTTGATGTTGATTTTTTTTTTTTTTTTTCTTCACTCACATTACTGCCAGTTAAAGATAACATTGTAATCCGTTTTCCTGGAAAGGAAATGAAACTGGTCCGGGTTCTCATTTCTTGGTCAGTGTTCATACTGCACAGGGGTTAACGGATCGTAGCTGTAACAGGTGTAACTCCGAGCTGGAACTAAAAGATCCCTCACGCGTCGCCGACTGCACAGTTTAGATGTTATTTTATGCTCTGGGACTCCAGGTGTTGTTGTCTTTTCAGTGATTAAACAACCATCAGCTATTGATGGAAGAGTAGATAAACATATGTGTCTGAGGAAAACCGATACCTGACGACGCTGCTGGTGGATGCTGGTTAGGCATTCTCACACCAGGTCGTTTTACTCCATCAGAAACTCCAAGATAATCAATTATTTACTCAAACACGATGAGCCTTCTTGATTTCTTGTGTGCAGTGCTCAGCATTTGCCAAGTTAACTTCTTATGTACGGATAAAACTGCACACATCCACAGCGCAGACACCAGCTGCCGGGGTAAAAACGTGTTCATTTCCACTTTACCAACAGGATGTTTAAAAGGTTTCGTTTGACTGTTTTCTGCTGTTTTGTCCCTTCATTTTAGTTTGAAGGGACAGTATGATCTGCTTTTCATCCACATAGTGCCACTTCATAGCATAATCAAATAATTTTTTTTACCTAACCATCGTCCTATGGACCTACAGCTGAAGGGGCCCAGCTGTAGGTATGGTACGGATTGGTTGCATGGGTCGCTTGTATAATGGGAATAGACAAAAACAGTGCACAGACCCATTCCTCAGAGGAAACTAGGTGACGGATGCCTTTCAGTAAAACCCAGTGCATTCAAAGGCCTTAATATCTTATCCAGTTGCTCTGTGAAGACTTCAGAGGTTCGTTGGAGAACATGAGACCATCGCGAAGCCACAGACCAAGCACAGCAGAACTCAGGGAGAATGTTACGGAAGAGTTAAATGGACTGAACTTATATAGCGCTTTTTCCGATCATTTCTGACCACTCAAAGCGCTTTACACTATAGTCATTCACCCA
>CAEGAE010065715.1:0-54260 GCA_903067095.1 Girardinus metallicus | reverse complement strand
AATGCTAACGCTATAGCCACCGGAAGTTGTCAAACCCCACATCCGCTTTAAAACGCGGAAGCGTGAAAAAGGTCTATCAATTAATCAGATTTGTTGTTTTTTAAGTATTAAGACAGTGACATAGCCGGTTAGAGATGTGCACAGTCATGTAGTCATGTATTGTGTAAGGGAGAAATTTAACACGTGAACTGTGTTGCAAACAGCAGAAAGTGTCAATGTTAGTTTTGAAGGCAAACGCAGCTTATTGCAGAATCTATCCACATGTCAGTCAGAGCTGCTTTCATATTAGTGGCTGCAGGTGAACTGACATCAGAAATGGAGATGGTATATGATGAAATAACAGTTTCTCCTTTGCAGGGAGTGCTGCATTCATGAGATTCTTGAGGTGGTTGAATATCTGCTTAACATTCAAGTTTATAGCTCTACAACCTTGGTTGTATGTTATGAGACATTATGACTCACTTAAAACCACAAAACTGGAGGAATATGAGTGCATCACTCGTTTAATTTATTTTAACATATTCTCCCATTATGGTTTGTGCATTCATAAAAAGCCTTTCACTGCTTCCGTGTTTTTCCAGTGCAGAAAAACGTTGCACACACCTGACAGCAAGACAACCTGTACCACAGGTTTGAATGCACATCTTCACTTGCTTCACCTTGACAGATTTGCCTGGCACGAAGGAATGCGGCTGGTTTTCCCTCTTCTCTGTTGTCTCTTTAATTTGGTATTCTGTTTTTCTCCCCATCTAATAGCTACCCTCTGTGTTCCTCCCCAAGTGCCCGGGGACCATTCCTTTTATATTTGCATGTCAGGAGAGGGTGTGTGGGCAGCCCAGGTCTCTGTGTTTGAATCTCAAACAGCCCTCAGATACACTTGTCATCGATGGATGGCTCTTTCTTTTCAATGATAAACAGAAAAGATAAAAAACCTTCAGCTGTAGCACAGACTGCTACAAGAGCCGCACAAACACAATTACCATTAGTCAGTGTGAGAAAGTTAATATTCACGGTGGTGCTAACTGACTTTCTGCGTGTTTTCATTAAGTGCTGCAGGACTGGAGGTTCATCCTGTCACTGTGCTTGTGAAATAATGTTTCCAGGTAAATGTGTGAGTCTGACTGCAAGGGTGTCAGGAAATGTGTGCGTATAAACACACACACAAAGAGTGAGGACCAGAAAAAGCTTTGCTTTCTGGCATTTCATCGCTTCAACTCCTCACTTTTACTTCCAATGCTGCCATCAAACACAATCTAGATGGCAACAGAGCTTAAAAACAAACATACAATCCAAATTTCAATGAAGTTAAGACATTGTGCAAAACATTAATAAAAACAGAATGCTATGACTAGCAAAGCTTTTTCAGCCTATATTCTGTTGGACTCACTGCAAAGAAAAGTTATGTAATTTTCAAATGGATAAACTTCATGTTTTTCTTTGTAAATATTCACTCATTTTCTTTCCTTGTTCAGCATCATTTAGATCATTTCTAGCAAGATAAAAAGACATGTTGCTTCCAGGGTAAGATCCCAACATCCTCTCTTTTGAATAATTCAAAGATTCTCTCCTTTGTTTCTATTTATAACATATAGATGTGACATATGATGGTTAGGTGGAGGTATAAAGACACAATGGGGATAGATGCAACATTATGTATAATCAGTTTATTAAATGTAGATTTCAAAACCCATACTCTTTTCTTTCTTTTCTGTTTTTCTAGAAACTGCAGCAATGACCTCGGAGCTGCTTTAGTAATTCTCCAAGCAGATTAGGATGCCTTCCGCATGCTTTCAGGGGATTGGGCACACAAGGTCTACACAATACAACAAAACAGCAAGACAGATTACCTCTCCTCACTGGCACATAGCTGACCACAGACTTACTGACGATTCCTTTCTGGCACCACTCTTCTGCATACACAAGCATGCAAGAAGGTCAGAAGGCAGGGAAACAGGAAAATAATGCTCACACACAGGCACATGTGTATGTTTGCATACGCACGTGCCTGAACCACTTTAAAAAGTATCTTCCATAAGAATGATTGTAATGGCATTTACATGAAAGGAGTATTTGTTTTGTTCATCTGCAAGTTTATAGTTTTAATACATACAGCTCTGGAAAAAAAAGAAACCACTGATTTTACTCTTTACAGTCTGTATGTTTGAGTAAAATGAACATTGTTCTTTTATTATATGAACTCTTGACAACATGTCTAAAATTCCAGGCAAAAATGCATTATTTATTTGCAGAAAATGAGAAATGGTCAAAAATAATGAAAAAGATGCAGTGCTTTCAGACCTCAATTAATGCAAAGAAAACAAGTTAATATTCATTTAGAAACAACAATGCTAATGTTTTAACTCAGGAAGAGTTCAGAAATCAATATTTGGAGGAATAACCATGAGATTTTCAATGGGGTTCGGTGTAATGGGCTCTTAATTTCTTCCAGAGCTGTGTGTATATTTATATAAATGCTTCATATGAAATGCTTAAAAAAGCTAAATTTTACATTTCTAATTTAGTCAAATCTATTACAGTTCATTTAACTTTGTTCTCTTTTTACATAAAAATAAAATAGAATTCCCACTACCTGTAAAATCTCAGAAAATAAAGATAGTAATTAGGGTGGGTGGCTTCATTTAGTCATTAAAAGGTAAACTCTTACAGGTCATTATTCTGTTGTGCTCTGTTTTGCTGGAGTAAAAGAAACACTAAGGATGCTTGTCTTTCTCCACTCTTTTATTGCCAAAACTGTTTTTTTCTGCTGCAGTGAAGTCGTTTAGAAAAAAAAAAATCTAACAGGGACAAAATGGTAAATTACAACAATTTATGTTACACGACTAACCATTGGAAGCAAAGTGTTCACATACGCCACACAGAAAGACTGCCGGAGCTATTTTGGTCGAATCTGCATCCACAGAGCAGGTATGACCCACTCTAAGGTCCCAGAGTCCCCGAGGGCCACAGAGAAGGTCTTGGGGGCCCCAGTGCTTCAGAATAGCTAGGTGATCTATATTCATTGGCCAGCTTTGGAGACGCCTGCTGTCATGACCTCCCCCACACCTCCTAACAGTAGACTGTGCCAGAAACCTGTGTGTATATGTGTGTATGTGCCCCTCATGGCACTAATGCAGTGTGACAAAGATGAATGGACCTGGACCAGCAACCAGGGGTCCAGAGAATGGAGGGTGTTATCTGCATAAGGAATGGCGAGCGTGTAGGTAAGGACAGAGAAAAGGCGGAGAAAGTAGAAACTCCTGTGGAGAGAGGGGAGAAGTAGAAATCAGGAGGAAAACGAGGAAGGAGTGGGAGGAGGGAAGGCAGGTGTCGGACTGGACGCAGAGCAAGGAGAGGAGGGTGGAAGCAAGGAATCCTCACTGGTGCTGCTTCTTTACGGGAGGTGATGATGATGAGAAAAGGTGGAGAGTGGTAAGAAAAACGCAGTACAACTGGAAAATGGTTTTAAATAAAGCTGAAATGACAGAATTTCTCATGTTTTGAGTAAATAAGTAAATAGAAAACTGGTTTAGTGACTAGTTACACACATACAACCTTGATTCAAATGCTCAAGAGATGTTTGATTCATGATTCAGGAGATACTGTGTACACTACACAAGCTGGTGGACGGATGGATCAGAATGTCTTTAGAGGTGAAGGAAGAGTCAGAGGTGTTCAGGAGAGTCCGTCACCATGGCTTATGTTCCTGGATGATATTTGCACCAAGACGCAGAAGTCTTTAGATGTTGTTTGGCTGTCATGATTGACACGACTTTTCAATATCACAAGGAGGACCTGGATAATTCCTGTAGTGGTGTTCTCAGTTTAAAGGGGCAGTATTATGTTTGGGAATACCTTTACACAGTACTGAAATGACCAGAAGATTTTAAGATCTACCTCATCATTATACTTTGGTGTAGAGTTTTGTTGCATAGGCGGCTTAGCAACCAGATAATCTACAATAAGAAACAAATTTATATACTTCAAATCACCACTGGTCCACTGCTGCTTGGAAACTGTGTTGGCTTATGGGTAATATTTGGTGTTTTGATATATCGAATGAAACAGAGTAAAAACAACAATGTTGTTTTTTGTTGTGTGGATCCAATTTATTTCCAGAAAAAAATTACAATATATATTTTTGACTTCAATACTTCACATATTTGTGTAAAGATACCAGCTTGAATTTTTATTGTTGACTTAACAGATTCAGTAATGTTAAATTTACTTTATGGCAGGTTCATTTTTCTCAGTGCAGTTTTGTTTTAGTGGACGTGGTTGTGTCTGCATCCACTGTCTACTCTGGGCAAGCCCCTCCTTCTGCTGCCGTCCAACCAATAAAAATGCAGGAAATAAATGCAATTTAGCAGAACGGTTTTTTGTAACACCTATTTTCAGCAGCAATTAGGGGATCCCAAGATAATTTTGACCTTAGGTGAATTACAGAAAATTCACAATAAATTTAAAGTTGTGTGCCAAATTCTTGCATTTGAAATAATAGAAGTTTCATGTGGTCATTTTTTTCCTAAACAAAGAACGGTTCAAACAAATATAATCAAAAGTATTAAACAAAATACTTTCACACCAAAGAGTTACCGCAGAAATGTTTGACCTGATCTCCATGCACATAATGCATAAGCTGCATGGATGTCCTTCGGAGGTGGAAACCACTGCTGAGGTGTTGCGGGTTAAAATTGTAAATGTGCAGCTTGAAAATTCAAGGAAGGAATCTTTATGTAGTTTAACGTCATGATCGCAGTGTTGCCTTTGATATGATTACCCCGTTGAACGCAGAAAACATTACGACTGCAGCGATACACACTATCTGTAAAAATCAGGTTCTGCATCAGTGAGTAATCTGTATGATGGCCACATTAATGAATATTTTACAGCTGACCCACGCACAAGTGGCTTCCTGCTCCCTCTCTGTGCAAGGCATCTGCAGAGTTGGAAGCACTGATGTGTTTGTGTACTATATGCACCATGCTGTTTCCCATTATGAACCTGGGGCTCCCTCTGCTCCTTCTTCCACTCGCCACGACCAACAGCTCTCTACTGTAACACTAATGAACATGCCAAAGAGAGAGCATGAAGAGGAAAACAGGAGAAAAACACAGAGGGGGTGAATAGGTATATGGGGAATATTAATATAGAAATAATAGAAAAAGATATGCATTTTTTTTTACAGTATAAACAATTGTTTTTCTTTGTTTTTCTAATATATATAAAAAATTCAGGAGCTCGTTTAATGTAAATAAGCCCTTCCTGTCCTGACAATTAACAACTACATCATATTAGTTGCAGCAATTTTTCTGGATTAAAAAAAAAAAACATTTGACTTTTTAAACCATTACATCTTTTTCAACAAATTATGAGACGTTAAATTTTTCGAACTAAATTGAGTGGATTAGATAATACCTTGTAAATCACTGCTCACAATACATTATCATAAGTCACATAAAATAAAAATATTATACATCTGTACCCCCAAGTTTCTAGTCCATTTCTTTTTTTAGTTTATATTAAAATAAGTTGGAAAATTAATACCATATCTATCTTGTTTTATGATGGTTCGTACTTTGCATCAGTTTCAGCAAAACTGTGTTGGGATTTGGAGTTTGTTGAGCTATGCTATCAAAATTAAGGTCTTATGTTAAGTGTAAAAAATGAAGAAATTAAGTCAGTTTGCGTTTCCACAAATGAGACATCAAATGTAGGTCTCATTAAAAGTTTGACAAGTATGTTACAATTTTATTACAAGTTGCAAAAGCAAATTTTCATATTTTTAAACTAATTAGTGACTGTTTTCTATTTAATGCTGCAAAGATGTTTATACATTCAGAGCTTTTTTTTTCCATTTAAATTACTGTTTTCTGGTCACAGCTGCAGGCTGATGTGTGACATAGACATAGCACTTTTTCAGAATATCTATGCTATTTATTAAGATAGTGATAGAAGTGATGAAAACAATTCTTTCAAAATTCACTGCTATTTATTTTGTCATTGCAAAACATCGGAGTTCTACAATTACTGCTGCTCCAGAAATGAAAATTACATGTCATGGATTTGTTGGTGTTAACAAATCAGTCAGAGTTCATCTCTTATAACATAAATCCCGATTGCTCTTGTTAAAACGGTTTTCCCAGAAATAATAAACAAGACATTCATAATACGGTGTGATTAGGTGAAAAGGACGACATCCCTGTTCTTTAAAAGGAGAAGTTTGTGATAAGAGTTTTAGGTTTTAATGGAATCAAAAGTTAATTGCAAGAAAGACTTTATGAACTTACAGGCTTAAATTGTTGTAGGGTATCACATTTGTTTGTATTTAGGACAAATCAGTTAGTAAAGTAAAGCAATCTTCTGCACAAACTGCTTACCATGAATCATAATAATCTCCTCATCACTGCCGTTTTACTTTTTATTAGCATTATAAAGCTACAGAAGTTGTTTTCCATATTTCTGACCTTTTGCTACACAGACATCACAGAGCAGCATTCAGAGCTGCAGGCAGCCTTGACTGAAACCGTGATGGCAGGAATATTAAATCTGATAATAGTGCAGATGTTACACTCCCTATTATCTTGTACTAAATGAAACCTATGTAAGGTAAGATTATAATGATGGCCCCACTGAATGCCCAGGCTGACTATTTACACAGGAAAATGAAAGCATGTCCACTGCCACCATGGAGCACTTTGAGAATTAGTGTGAACAATGATCAGGAATAATTCCATCAGCTCGTTAATAAATCATTTACTGCAACTTCCCCTGTATCTGGACTGGATTACCAGGAGAATTTCATAAAATGAGGAAGGGGGTTGATGGAGGTTGCTGAGGCAACACTAATGACACCCACCCCCACTGTCTTTGTGTGCCGTTCCTTTCCTCGAGATACTATGTAATTGCTTGTGCAGAGGTTGGTAGTGCAAACCCATACGGATGATCAAAAAAAAAACAAAAAATCAAGCTGGCAAGTGTGAGAAGCCGACAAGCTGGAAGAGAAGAGTGAGATACAAGCAGAAACTTGCAGAATGAATAGAGAAGTGTGAGAAATAGAGATACACCCATACAGTGCATGCATGCAAGAAAGCAAATCACCTGAAGTTTTGCAGTGGGGTTGGTGTGACATTCGGAGAAGTCCCAGTTCTGTGAGGGATCATTATTTAAAGTAGGAAGCTGTGGTCAGAACTCCACTATTTCAACATACCGTGTTTGTAGATCAGAAGGAAAATGTGAAGACAAAGAAAGATATGTGAAGATAAGATAAATAAAATACCAACTGAGTCTTTCTGTGACTGAATTGGTATTTTATATTAAGGCAGATATGTAATGTGCAAACCCCTCATTATATCAGTAAAGGCACCTCTGAGAGTTCAAAGGTGAAAAAAACATCACAGAATTAGAGATGGAAAGATGTGAAAGCATAATTCATCCTACATGATGTTTTCATCATGTGGGCGAGAGTATTTGTATTCGTCATACAACAGAAGAACATTACAGAGCTTGATGCACGGCCTCTACAGAAAAGGTAAGAATACTGAGATTTTGGTCCTTTTGCCCTTTTATGGATAAAACTCACAGCAGAATAACCAGAGATATAAATGATTCACTACGCCAACATTGACATCTCAGATGTTGTGGCCTTGTCTGACACCAAATCTTGGATAAAGTTAAAGATGTGTGGACTTACAGTGCCTTAGAGTACATTACTGAACATAATAAACACCTAGGAACACACCATGCAAGTTATGGATAAAGTTATAGAGAAGTTTAAAGTACAGTTAGGCAGTAAAACATTGTTCTGAGTTTAAATCTAACTATTGGCTTCTCCTTACAGGACGACAAGGATGCTGGCGCTTATCTCCATTGTTTATTGGGGGAGACAGGAATTTTGAATCACCAATCTAAGTCATGCTTTTGGACTGTGAGATTAAGCCGGAGTACCTGGTGAAAGCCCACTCATGTACAGGAGGAATGTGAAAATATCAGGCGGAAAAACTGCAGTCTAGGATTTAAACCTGGGACTCGCTGCAAGGCAACAGTGTCAGTAACTGCACAACCAAAACCTCGCTAAAAGTTGATCTTTTAGACATGGAGGATTCCTTAGAAGCATTAAAATTATTCTCGTGCCATTTTACGGTCAAACACTGTAAGTATAATCACTCACATCGCTTTTAAATGATGACTTTAACTTGTTTGTATCAGAAGATATTAAAGAGTACAATCTCAAAAGATAAAGAGGAATGCCTGTAAGGAAAACACTATTATACAAAACGTACAAGAGTAAAATATTATACTTTAGGAAATACCTTAGGTTTCTAAAGTGGTTGGAGATGTCATGTGGCAAGCAGATAACAGATTTGAACCTGTATTTATAAATTTGGAAAACTAGTTTCTAATGTTGAAAACAAATGTGCTTTATTCGTTCTCGTTCATTAGAACCAATCAAAGAGTTTATTCTGTATTTATAAAGCAATAATAAGTGTTTGGGTGTGTTAGTAAAGGGCACCCTTTAGGTGATGCCTGCAGCTCTTATCCCTCTGACTTGGAAGAGATGACAGGAGAGGCCGGGCTGCCGACGTGGGGAGAGGCTTAGACCCATAGGCTGATTACTGATTACTCCAGCACTGCTGAGTATGCTAAAGCATGTTGGCTCAAGGTGGGCTGGGTCACTATGATTAAGGAAAGCGAAGGTGGGTGTTGTGGGTTGGTGAGTAAAAGAGGGGATAGAGCCATTAAGACCCCAACTAGGGAATGTAGGTGCAAGTGGTGGCATTACAGAAATCTTCCATCTTTTCTCTTTCCATAGCCTAAGTGGGGAGAGGCCATGACATCATCTGTATGATACACAACTGTAATGTTTGGAGAAAAGTGGAGATACACATTGAAAGTGGTAAAAATCATTCATCACTGGCTTCTTTAAAACACCTGAACAACAGGGGCCAGATAGGAGGCCTGGAGCAAATCCTGTCAGTGAGAGTAGAGTCATAGAGTCTAGTCTTTGGGTGAACAGGTTCAACGCACTCAAAAAGACACACAAACACACAAAAAGAGGGCTTGAGCATGAGAAACGGCCCGAAAGAATGTGGATCTTACCTTTAATCTGATATGCATGTTTGCAACCAAAACAAACCCAACATAAGGATTCATAACTCCCCCTTTGGGCAAGTGCAAATTTATATTCGTTGTGTTGGTGTGCGGCTCATTTGTCTGCTTGAGGTAGCCCAGGATTTTATTACCTGTCAAGCTACTGTCGTACTATAGCAGTCCAATTGTGAAACAACAATGAAGCTGTTATTGCCTCAACATTCAGAGACAAGAGGCCATTTAACCAGCTCTGAAAGAAATACTTTTTATGTATGGATAAGAGGAAAAATCCACTTTGTCTTTTCAGTGTTTGCACAGATGATTTAAATTAAAGGCTAGCAATATAATACTGAATTACAGCAACATAAAGCAGTAAACCCTCAAATATAAATTTTACTCTAGCATTGAAAGTAATTGTTTTAAAATATGTGGAATAACAAAAAAGGCACAATGTGAAAAAACTAAGAAGTTGAGTGAAGCTGCATACAGACTAAAGTAATCATAACTGAGGAGCCAGTGTTGGGAAAACATGAAGAAAAAGAAAAAAAAACATGCATGCAACACAAGAGCCACTGGTTGTACTAGTTATGGGCATGCAGAGACCCGCAGTGCAAATCATGGGACTGAAAAGTCACCTGTAAATTGCTTAGCTACTGCAGTAATGAGACTATTACTTCACACTGTAGGAAAAGTGTTTAAGAACAATTTAAGAGATTTGGATTTGTCTTTTTTAGCTGTAAAATTATATACAAAAACCAGAAGTTAGCACAACACCAAAATGTCTCCAGTAACAGCCGCATGTTTTGAAGTAACACAGTATGATTTGACACACATTGTTAATAAGAAACAAATGGAAACTTAATATTTACACACAATGTCTGACATTAAATTTGATTATATTTTTCTTTTCTTTCTGTCAATTTGTATTAGTAAAATTATTTGCATTTGTTAAAAGCCTGAATGACAATAGAAAGCAAATTTTGAACATTTTTGTTACTTTCTTCAAAGTCAACTGTTTTGTGACACTAAGATTACTATACATTTAATCAAGTTTTGAAAAACAACATGATTATGAATTGGTAAAATTGGTCAAACTTGGTTAATAAACCATGAGAAGATGAACGTCATAGTAAAAAGAGAGCAAAATCTACTCTGATCTAGGTTTGCAGAGAATAAAGTCTAAAATGCTGCAGATAAACAAAATGGCAACGAAAAAAAGTAATTGACAGTGAAAAAAATTTAAATGTTGAGGTGACCACCGAACTCTCTCCCTTTCTGGACCAGTAATGTCAGGACTGAATCAGAAGGATGCACTGGTGAATAATAGAAAACCTTTGATAGAAATGGAAGGACGGAGGGCAAGCTGCAGAAGTTGGAAATCGAACCCCCGTTGAATGATCCACCACAAAATGATTCACTTAAAGGCAAAGATATCTTCATCAGAAAATGCTTCATGGTCTTTATCCTACTAAAAACACTTTAAATTACCTTAAACTTGAAACCTTGATTGCAACCATGTCAATATTCTCATGATAAAGTTAATAATCTAACTGAATTTAAAAAACACAAGTATGACCAACTATTTTTGTCTAGTTTATAATGTTTGAAATTAGACAACATTAATTTACAAATAACTTTTCAGCAAGATATGAGAGTTTGTTTTAACTCAATAATTCATATATATAAATCTGGCTTCGCTGACAGATTTCTGACTTATAACAAGACATTTTTCCTGCCTTATAAGTAAAAACAATCTGCCAGTGGTATGCGAGTATTTTTTTAAAATTAATATTAAAAAATTATTGACTTAAGCTCCCATATCTTTCTGGAAAGTTACTTATAAGTTAGTTTTATCTTATTTCAAGTGCACTAAGATATTTGCACTAGAAACTAGACAAAATATACTTGGAAAGATTTTGCAAAGTGAAACCAAGTGTTACTCAGTCATCATTACTAAATAAAGCTACAACAAACCTAAAATGACTCATGAGTGACCTGAAGAGAAGATGCATCCATCTATGCATGGTCACAGGGAGGCTGGTGCCTGTTTCCAGCGGTCACTGGGCAAGATGACCCTCAATCTGGACAGAATGAGGATAACATAACACTGCACACATACAATTTTTCTTCCCCTTACAAATTCAGATAAAATACATTGATTATTGTGGTATGTGCATTTGACGAAATGTGAAAAAGTTCATGAGGGATGAATACTTTTTCAAATCACCTTGTGTAGAGCAATAGTCATGATCATTTAAAGTAAAAAACAAACAGACTGGGGTCATGAAAGGCCTTTAAAAACACCGGATGAACAGCAGAAGGTCTTATGACAAGCAGCTTCACCGTCACAGTTAATCAGCAATCATTAACACTGTAGCAATGGGAAGTTGCATTGCTTTACACTGAGTCACATGACGGAGAAGATGAAATGTTTGCTTTAATCAATTGCACAGACTTCCTCTCATGACTCTCTGTATTGTCCACAGATTATTTGTGCTCATGAGTAGAAAACTGACATCACTGCTGGAGAAGACATTACGACCACAGAGAAGCCCCAAACATCATCTTCATGTCTGTGTAAAACCTCAAATCCTCTTGCAGGTTGAAAGCCAGAGCATATTTACCCTCTTACCTGCCTGCCTCATACATAAACACTCCAGCACACTAACATCGCTGCCAGGCAGGGTGGAATTACTAAAGATGTGCTTCGACTTGCCCCACGACATTCCCCAGAAACCATAGTGAGAGAGTTGTAGGTGTGTGGTGTGTTTACTCGTCTTTAAGGGTCTGCAGTGCCCATCAGCCTTACTCACCGTCTGACTGGGAGTGCTGGCCCACAGTGCAGCCACTCTACATCTTTCAGGAACTGAATAGGGTCAAGCCTGCATGGCAACAATCTCTCCTTCCTTTGTGGCTCCCTCAGAACCTTAAAAGAAACCAGGAGGGCATAAAACTCATTCACCGACTCACCCGAACACATTCTTCCCGCCTCCTTCCTCCTCGCACACACACGGACATGCACGGCTACAGAGTGTGGTGCTCTCCTGGGAATGAAAGGATAAGTGCAACGCAACCTCAAACTGACCCTCGACTGAAGGTGTGTGCACACCCACACGATGCAAAAACCCACACTGAAGGTCTCTCAAGCACCATGTTTCATCGTCCACCTCCAACTGTCTTTAACCCTTTCCGGTGACTGGCTGGTGTAGTTTGATACCCAGGTTGTGGAACAGTTGAAGGTGGATTCCTGAGCAGGATTGGCCCTTTGCAGGCGAGGACAGCTAGGGGTCAGCTTACATGCTTCTTTTTCTCCTCAATTATTCATACTCCATAACATGCTTTCCTGCTCTGAAGCCAATCACCTCCAGCAGAGGATGGGGAGAGGATGCTTGGGGGAGGGCTTGGAGAAACTTAGGAGTAAAGACAGAGTTGATGAATCCCTGAGCCTTGAAAGAACCTGCCACTCACTCATGCACTCCATTATCTCCTGGATGGTCTCAGACGTGAAAGTATCTGATTCCATAAATGCAGATTGAACACACATGCTCTCATTAGACACAGTAGTCTCCATTCGTCCTCTCTCTCACACTAATGCACTCATATCGGGCACGCTTGGAGAATCCGTGACTGAACAATACAGCCGCAATTGCTGTGTAAGCATTAGCATAGTAATGGTGTCGTGAATACAGGGTCAGGCTCAGCTCATAGGTTATTAGACCCTTTCCAGGTGCCCTCTTTCTAAAACAGCCTTTTTCAGCTGAGACTGTGGGCTCATTTAAAGTGTCAGTGCAACATTTTGGAACATCTCCAGAGTTGATGAAGAGGGATGAAGCTGAGTAATTGCAGGACATGTGTTAGAGTGCAACCGTTTTTAAGCATCATGGGATTTGTATTCTTCTCTAAACAAAGAAGGTAAAAGAGCAGAATACTTTTTTGGGTCAAAATACCAGATAGTTGTGATCCAAAACAGGAAGAGTATCACATGACTCAATATTATGAAAATGTTTGGGTTGTTTTCTTTTTTGGTTTAGTATTTCCAATAATTCTTTTATTTAAATTACAGAAAATTGGTTATAAAGAATTTGTAAGAGATTTGATTGAATTTGTTAGAAAATATTTCAACAGATCACCTGTTCTGAGTCAAACAATTTAATCTCAAGGAAACACAGACCAACAAATCAAGTATGTAATTTCAAACAACACTGCAAGAGATTGCAAAGCATAAGAAAAACAGATCAACTTGAATTTTCTTTCTTTTTTTTTTTTTTACAAAAAGAGGATGATGTGTTGACCTGTTTTAGTTATAGTGTAAAATGTTTTGTGTTTTTTTTATGATCAATGGTTTTCATTTGGGTTTCATTCTTATTTCTCTCTTGTTCCTTTCTTTGTTATCCGTTTAATTAGATCTTAGTGTTTTTGGTTCTGAGGTTGTTCTTATTATTTGGGCATTTAAATTTAGGTTCTTTAGATTACAATTTTCCTTTCTGTTTATTGTTCATGTTAGTTTCAGGAATCCTCTTTTGCACCACTGGTGTTGATTAGGAGACCTCAGACATCTGTAACACATTTTCATCCACCAAAATGCTGCACACTGGATGTGTTCTTGAATCTGAGAAATGGTTTCGTGTAAAAATCCATCTGGATCAACAGAGTCTGAAATATTCACACTAGCCTTTTTGCCACCAACAACCAGATCAAATTCAAACTCACTTAAATCTCCATTTTTCCCATTTTTTCCCTACATGGAAATAATGTCAAAATGCTTTGAATTGCTGCCAATTGCTGATCTGCTACTTATGTTAATAAGGAGTTGAACAGGTGTAGGCAACACTTAAAGGCTTCTGCAACTCTAAACTCCGTATTTGCACATCTCATCTTTGGCATTTTTTAAAAATTAGTCGCACACAACCTGCAGCGCAGTAAAACCTCTTGTGATTGTGTAACATTAGTGCTTGGAATGAAATTCAGTATTATCTGCTTTTACTGTTATTTTATTTGGATAGATAGATGCAGATTTTATTTAGCATAGATCAGTTTGAAGCTAATGCTGCAGAACAATGTTTAGAATACAAGAGTCCAAGTGAATGTTGATCAGAAATCTGGAGTAACAGATTAACTGAACAACAATTGTTTTAATATGCCTCCCACAACTTGCCTCTGTTTCTTTTCTTCTCTGCACACAATGATTACTCCGACTCCCTGCAGCGTCAGACCACACCGGCAAGGACCGGGCAATTTCTATGCTGCAGACGTGTTTGGCCTTCACACACAACAGCAGCAGAAATAAAAAAAAAAATTCAGCTTTACAACAGAAAAGGACACATCATTGAAGGTGCACTTTCTTAGACAAATGGCAGTTTTGTACATTGTTAATCCAAATAAAAGGACAAAAATCTTTCCAATGGGAAGGTTAAGTATAAATTTGTCACAGCAAGATTTTTTAAATGTAAAACACGTCAGTAGTAGGTACACTTGTGAGATGGTATTATTTTCTTCCCCTGAGTAAGGCGCCACAAACTCCCACAATGCAATGTGGTTAAGACATCATCCGGTGCCACCAGGGAGTTTTCTGCAGCCCTGTAAGAGACACAACCTTTACCTTCACATTAGTCTATTTGTTATCACGGTCTCTGCTCTTTATCTGTCCTTAACCCAAAGAGTACAAAAGAAAAATTTACATGAAGTGAGAAAGACAGCATGAGAAAGGGATAATAGACAATAAAATATGAAAAAGGACAAAAATGAGTATGAGAAAAACGAAGAAGCATAAGTAGAAATCAGCTGTAATCTACATAAAGTGGAAAGGTGTAAAAAAAACATTGTGTTAATATAAACCAGAGTGGAGAAAAGAGGGTGAAGGACTCAGACACAGCTAATAAGCAAATGAAAGATCGATTTCTAAAAGATGACAGCATGAAGCATACAGCATAAAGGGAACTGTAAAGAAATGAAAAACTGACTTTGCTATTTCAAACAGTTGTTTATGAAATATTCAAATTGTGCATGGTTTTTGCACTGCCATCAAAAAAGCTGTGTCACCTGTTTACTCAGCCTGGAGCTTTGAACGTCCATCGACTATTTTGTTGACCTTGAAAAACACAACCACCCCGCTGACTTCACCAGCGATGCTCCGCTTCGGCTAAACTCTCCACAAACGCCCTGCTGTGCTGCGTCACAGTCACATGACCAAACAAATACCACATGACCAAACGCATGTTTTTTTTTTTCTTTTTTTGTCCTGAAACAAACGCAACGAGATAAAAATAAATACCAGCTGTCAATATCAGCACAGTTTTACTCACTAGGACCAATGATAAATAAAAATGACTAATATACAGATGTTAATGTTGATGCATTGTGCATCCCTATAGCCAGATGAAAACGCTTCAAAACAAAAGAGTTAGCTCAAATTTTCTGTACTGCGATGCATGTTTTTAACTTGGGTTGATTTTTTTTTTTTCAGAATGACCATTTAAATCAAGGTGTGACTGTAGCTGCTTATGAACTAAAACTAAATATTAACAGGTTAATATTTGAGATTAGTCCATTAAAACGGAAAAGTTTTTTCAAATCAGGTTCAAATCGTCTTACAAACTTTACAGTGTAATTTTATTATGTTAGCTACTGTTTTGTTTTAATTATAACTAATTGACTATTTCTTCTTTGTTGATTAAGATAGTAATAATTTGAACTTATTCTCCAAGTGGAGAATAGTTTCTTTTAAAATATAAAGAAACAGTCAGTGGGATCACTTCAAAGTCTTCTGCAATTCGACTCAGGTAGTGACTTCTAAAATATACAAAACTTAACTTAGGGGAACAAAGAGACACCATCAAATGAACAAAGTTTTTGATTTCCTATTTTAATTTAACAGTGTGTTTGATATTATCTTGAGCCCAAATCCCAGCTTTCAGTGAAGGCACCCTGCAGGCTAATGAGGAGCAGAAACAAAGAGGGGGGATTTCTTTGAAACTGAGACACTTTCAGATACTGCTTGATCTTGCAGCAGAGCAAGATCTTCCAAGGCTCCATTGTTATTTCTTTTAAAATAATGAACCCTGACACAAAAGGGTTTTTTCTTTTACTTCCTTTACTTTCTCGTATTTATCTGGTCAAATCAGGAGCATTTTAACCAAAATGAAAGAAACTACTATGCCTCTGCGCACATCTGTGTTCCTTTCTTTTATGAAACAGAAGCATGCTGCAGAAATGACTCCTTGTTAAACTAATGTTTTGTGTTTGACTTTACTTAGGTAGCAGCTACTAAAATAAGAGCTGGACTTTTGACACAAGAGATATGTGCTATTATGAGTGTGTTTAGGCATCATGATTAAAACTCTGTATTAAATCAAATTATGCAAACACGCAGACAAAAAAGGCTGAGAAATATGACAAAAGAGGAGGAGATTAAAAAGCAAAAGAGTTTACTCTTATGCCATGACATAAGAGACTTCCTTCTCTATGATAACTTTCAAATGCTCCAAATGTTCTAATCGCACAGTGCAAATGATGAGCAAGAGGCTACATATTATATCACTGTTCAATACCCACAAACCTACTTTGTTTTATTTTATTTCCCTTTACATGATTGTGTTTAGTTTCAAAATATCTCAAAATTATGTACCTAAACAGAAAGAGGATAGAAAAGAATTGAAATCCTGATTTCTGCCATGATGAGCTTAACAAATGATAAGTAATTTATTCTGACAAATAAATTTGAAGACCCAAAACAAAGAAGATATTTATATCTGTATCTGTGCTTGTATTTTAGCTTACTTAAGTTATAATGCTTTTCACATTTAGAAAAGGAGGCTATATATGTGTCAGCAAAGCAGAAAGAAGGAAGCCTTTGTAGTGTGTAACCCGCCTCTATACATAACTCAAACAGACAATAATGATAAATTACTGTTTCATTATCACCTTATTTAGGTACAACTTCCTAACACTGGATTATAATCACTTTTGCCTTCTTCTGCACTTTAATTTGTTGCCTTTATGAAGGTTTTAAAAAGTGCTGGAACAAGGCTGCAGCAGTTTTTCTGAACTCTGTATGTCTTTCTTTTAATTTTTAAGAGGATATTTAACAGATTCACCAGCAGCAGTTTCTGGCACCAAGGTCACAACTTCAATGCGGCTTAGTTTATCCAACTCTATAATCTTGCTAAAGTGCATGCAAACAATACCGCCAATCAAATTTCAGAGGTTACTGTAGGTAACCAACTAATATATTTGTTGGTGTCAAACAAAAGTCAAGCTTTGGCCCACTTCCTGCGTCACCTTTGGCGCAATGGTTTGCCCCAATAAAGTGAACGAATAGGGAATTCCCTCCAGGTGAAGTCATGCCAGGTGAAGAAGTTGCCCTCAAACAGAGAGGTTAGTGATGCTCAGAATGAAAACAGAACAAAAACAAAAACCCTACTGTCAAAGTGTGAAAGTGATGCCTTCCAGCACCCTCACATCCATGTTGCCATGCTAACATAGTTACATAGTGACATAATTACTGCAGAGTTGTCAGCTAAATATGATAAAATTCTCCAGATTTGTTAGACTGAGACCTTGTGACAGTGATCATAAAGATAGGGACATGATCAGCACAAATACTCTGATTGTAGCATGTATAAAGCTCAGTAGGAGATAAAGGTGTGATGCTGTGAACTTGTTTCTTCCCTTGGATCCTTGCTATAGCGCATAGCATCATGAAGTCTTCCAAAAGAAACAAAGATCTGTTTAACTCTACCAAAACATAGAAACGACTGAATGTTGGGTCATTTATCAAGATAATGCTCAACAAAGAGAAGGTTCGCCTTTCTTCCATGGCAATATTAATTACTTTTACTTTGCCATTGTTTTTTTTTAATCATTTATTTTGTAAGGGATTGGTAAAAATGTACTTTATTTATTGATGGCTGCTCTCATTGAAAACGACAAGTGAGAAAGAGCAGCAGATATATTTTCAGTCCATCTCTGCTTTACCTCTCATTTTTTCACTGTTTCAGAAATAAATAATAATAAGGCTGTTCATTAAAAAGACAGTAAAGTCTGGAAAATGCTCCTCCAGAGCGATATTACAAAAAAATACATACTCGATTCAACTAATATAGCATTGATGGATGTACCGAATAAAGGCTTTAAAGACAGAAAAAGATATGTAAATGTTCAAAAAAAGATCTAAACTTTGCAGCTGCCATTCGGGGCAACATCATGCGCCAACAGCAACAACCCCATTAACATGAGACACCTTCTAATTCTTATTTAGGCCTGAAAATGGGATAATGATGTTAATGAGAGTGATTACCCAAATGGACGCCTTGAAGCACAATAATCTAAACTGTTCTACACAAAAAAAGAGAGAAAGGGGTCTTGTGCATTTTTAGTGTGTGCTCCTCTGCCACAGCTTACAGTAGTGCTCTGCAAATGAACTGGCATTAGCATGGTCTGAAAAGGAGCAGAGCCGGGGCTGAAGGGAGCAGGTGAAAATCTCACTTTGAATCATTTCCCCTCCCTGTCCCGGCCATTGTTCCCGCGCTCACACATGGCAGGGGCAGAAAGAAAGGATCCTATTATTCCGGGCCAAGCCTGTTCTCCCCGTTTATCGTTTTAAAGAGGGGGAAGAGCAGGGCCAATATTCTGATGGAAAGCAGGGCCTCAGTGGCAGCCTCGCTGGTTTGTGTGCCAGCTGAAAGGACTCGGCGGGCTGCGGCTGCAACGGTGCCCACCACCTGCCGAGCTCTTTCTCCTTCATCCTTCCCTCGCTCTCTGTCTCTGCCTTTCACGTCAAAGCGTTTGGTGACTCAGCAGTACAGGTTCAATAAAAAAGGAGAGGGACAAAAAGATCGAGAAGATTAATTTCACGAGAGGGTAAAAAAGAAAAGACAAGGACAGAGCAAAACAGAGTAAATAGCATCCAATCTAGAGAGTAGTTGAGACATAAAGCAGATGTGAATATTGTAAAGTAATATAAAAACTAGGACACAACATTAAATACCTAGTTTATCATTAGTGTGTCTACATACTATCTGATCTATTCTTCATCTTTGGAATAAAAAGTGATTTAATTTCAGTTAAACAACTAATATTAAACTAGTTTTACTCATTTACCAAAAAGGATTTTTCAACAATGTTCTTCTACATGAGAAAAAAGTTAGCAAACTCTTCACCCAAGGTGGTATTTTTGCATTTTTTTTTTTTTTTTTTTTTTTACATTTTCCTTGGGCATCCTCTGATACATGGTAGGTCCCTGACTCATTCCTGACGTACTGCACTTGACTTATGCCAAGTCCAATATTCTGGGTCACAAACAATTCAGTTTTTTGCTGTCCAAACAGCATTGTTCCTGAAGTTATAGTCTTTACTTAAAGTCTCTATTGCATGACCTACATTACTTTTCCTTAGGAGAGCAAAAGTTTCCTCCTTATGCAACCCCAATGCAATTTAAACTCCCTAGAAGTACAGTGCGTGTGTGAAAGCCTTTATTTCTGTTAATTATAATGATTTTCTGATTGCAGCTAATGAAAACATAACATTTAAAATCAGACCAATATAAAATTTAACACAGAAATGCAACCTTAATGAAAAGTAGATTTTAAACCTGCTTAAAGGTCGTAAATTTTTAAACTGTGCTGTTAGTCTGACAGCTGAGCCACATCAGAATGCATATTCTGATTTACTGAATGGAAGTTTTTCATGAGGTTTTCTCTTTTTGAAACCTCTCTGGTGAGGGATGTATTTATGCATCTTGTCTACCTGTGTCAGCTGACAAACATACAGAATGTTGTTTGTCAGATTTTTAAGAATGTTAAAGGTGAACACGGTTTATCTGTGTCTTTTTTGCAATTCTATAGTTTTATTTAACCTTACCTCATACTGTTTATTGAACCATGTAATGTTTTTGCCTTCTGTTTTGTTTGGACAAAACAGAAGGATGTCCAAGGTAAGCCAGCCTTGGACATCCTCCCCGCGCTCCACAAGCAGCCCTACAGAATTTAAGATCAGGTATTGATGGTCAGAGTGAGCTTAGTCCTCATCAATACTGATGGGTTATTGATGAAGGACTGAGTGAATCCTTGTCCTGCACCACCATGAGACCAGCACTGTCAGAGAAACATCTGTGTATGCGTGTGCATGACAATATAATGAGATAGAGCCAGAACATGGTGTTGTCATATGCAAGTGTGGACTCTCACGTGCTAAAAGAAATCAATAAAATCCCACACAAATGGAGATATATACATTGCCTGCAGCGCTGCACTTTTGTGCCAAGACACTTGTCTTCCCAGTGGGACAGAGTTTGATGCCCTCCTCCCTGAAGAGAAAGGAGAGAGAGAGGAGGGCAGCACTGGTTGAATGGAAAGCAGGAATGGCCCCACAGGCAGAGGCAGGCACATGAAGAAACTTTGAAAAGGAGAAGCAGCGTTGGAAGCTGGGAGATGAATAAGACAGTGCTGTGTTTGGAAGGGGTAGACAGGCACCGAATAAACATTTCCCCAGATCTCCTTCCCTGCTCAGCCTGTAACGGGTGCACACACAACCCGAGGCTCCATGGCGTCAGTTCGACACATTGTTAATAATTGATGCCCATCAAAACATTGAAGATAAATGCACACATGAGCAGAATGCATGAATCCCTCTCGTGGACATTTCCTTATATCCTGGAGCAGATTTCTGTCTTTCTAATTTGTCGGTATACACTGTCACTCAACACAGCAACTTTAGGCCCATTGAACTCAGTTCTGCTTTAAAACCAACCAATACTTATTTTTCTTGATGCAAGATGTTGTGGCTAAAGGGAGATCCTCCATTAATACTGATGGTGATGGTGGTAAATTTAGATATTACCACCTAGTCTTTTGAGATTAAGTTATGTCTATTATATTTCAGAAACCAGTGGTTACAAACACACTCATCATGGATATGGATCCCATGTTAGTTTATTGGTTTCTAAAGACTTATTTAAAATGTTTTTTCTAGGGTGAATTATTTATAGGACATATTTACAAAACATTTTTTTTACATTACAAATGGACAATAAATTTTCTCTAATCCACACAGTCAAATATACACTTAGTATATATCTGATCCAATGTCATTTAACCAGTTGCAACTTGGTCATCAATAAATTCTGGCCACATATCTGATTTCACTTCTCATGAGAAAAATGGTAAATTTCCTGACAAAAACTCGTCTTAAACAAAATCTAGAAATAATCAGTAGAGTGATTCAGGGTAATCTTGTAAGTTTGACAATAGATTTGTTTTAACCATTCTTAAATCAGTTTTTAATTTGATGGTGGAGTTTTCCATGAGCATGATTATACTGCTAGTTTTAAATACTCATTGTTGTATTTTCAGATCCCAACTAGAAACTAGGCCTGCAAGTTAGATCCCCTTGTTAAGAGAGACCATCCTGAAACACTCAGTTGTTTCCACATTTCTGTAGAAGAATTTGGCAGTACCAGTTTTTTGAACACAAAACTTGCCCACAGCATGATACTACCTCCAACATTTTTTGTACTTTTTTGTCATTTTGAAAGCCTAACTGCGGCTTCTGCAAACATCTGCTCATTGTGACCATGAATCATTCATAACTTTCTTTCTTTTGTCTCATCTGACCAAAAATTATCGAAAAAAGTATCTGTCTTGTTTATGTGAGTAAAAGTAAATATTTAAAATGGTTAATTTGTTCCTTTATTGGTCAGTAAGTGAAGCTTGTGTGCATAACTTTTACTCTGTAAGAATTGAAGAAAATCCACCATAAATTCAATTATCTCAAATTAATTGTTTGTATAAAAATCAGTGAAACAACAGCTCCAATAAATCAGTAGAAGGTCAAACTATTAACATTAATGCAAATGTGTTGCACATTATTGTGCAACTTCATAAGAGATAAAAAGAAAACTTGGAAGCACAGTTTACATATGAAAGCCAAAAATTATCATCTGTGCTAGTGTGTAGCTTTTCAGCAGCTTTGATTCGATCTAATTTAAAACTGAAGAGATCCTTTTACTGAGAAAGCTAACTAAACATTTGTCAACACCAGTCCACTAAAATCCTCCCACTAAAATAACCAAAGCAGAAAAACAACTACTGATACTTCTTTTTTCTTTGTTTTTAGATAATGCTCTTCTCCACACCTCTGATAATATAACTGTCAAAACTGTATGAATTAATTAAATGCCCATGCATTGAAAAGCTTTGTGCAGCTGATCCACAATGTCACATCAATAGAAGTGTGTCCAAGCAGCAGATGTGGTTACCATGAATATGAATTTGGCCTTGGGCTGAAAACATAATAGAAGAAACATCTGACCATGTTCTGCACAAATAAACAGAACATACTAGCTATTCTAATTGCAGGGTGAATATTTATAAACTCAGATATATATTTATTTGACAAATGACAACCGTTAGGCAGTTGTCGAATACTTAAGACAGAGAATCTAGATAAGCTACACCATATGATTATCAGCGTCAAACTTTTTTAAAGTTTGACATTTAGAAAGGCTTAAGCCAAGGAGTAACGCCTCGGCAAAGGTAGTGACCAAGACAAGACCTGAGCACATCTGCTTAATATCAGCTCAGAGACAAGAAGGTCATCTGGCACTGCAGATAAAGGTGGGTGTGGGCTCCATGCGTGTGGACACCCCCTTGCAACAGGTTCTGTCCATCGCCCTCGCCCAGGGTGGGCAGGCCAGGCATCTCTCATTCACATTCCTCAGATTATGGAGGGCCATCCCAGACAAGAACAGGCAAGCCTGAACCCACCTGGGCAGACCCTGGTAAATTCCACTCATGTTCACAAACCCACAAACCCACCCAGGAAAAAGTTGGGAAAGGCTAGGGAATTTTGGGGCAATTCTGATTTTTTTCTTTTCGTTGAGTGAAACCAGAAAAACACAGTCAGAACAGGCTGCAAAGCAGAACCTCCAGATCTTTGTGTGGGTAACATCCACTCAGTTCACACAGCCCACCCCCTTCCTCCCTCCCATGCTCACCCCATTGTGTATGGTTGGCGCTGATATTAGCAGAGAGAGGGCCTCGGGTTGGGGGGAGGGAAGGGTATAGGGCTATCGACACCAGGGCCATTGTTTCTGAGCAACTTCTATTCAGGGTCATTTAGCATCTGACACCTATAGGGGCACAGTTTGTCCCAAATGGCACAGAGGAGAAATAAATGTGCCAGTTCTCTACACTTTGACCTGTGCCAGAATGACGAGAAGCAGAAGAGTAAGAACTGAGCATACTGAATTAAAAGTGGGAACTAATCAGCAGAAAGTGTTTCACTGAGATGCAAGGCTGACAGCACGGTTGAATGAGCTCATCTGCATAGCTCAGAAGGGAGTTAGCAAACGACTCCACGTTATCTCTCTTTCTGTGTGTGGGCGTGTGTGTGTGTGTGTTTAATGTAAGTGATTGGCAGGTAAAAAAGCCGACAGCTATGGGCATTCCTGCCAGAGCATCAAAGTAAAACGAGAGACACTGGGGGAAGGGGTCCTTAAAGAGGCTTGGAATAGACCCAGTTTTTACCACGGCTCAGTTTGAACCCAACACAGAAGATGAATTAGATTCAACAGTCTAAGAGTGGTAGACTAATGACTTAAGTTCTATAAATCTCATTATTACCTAAAACAGGGCCTTGCTAAATTTTCACACAACTGAACCAGTGCCACATTTTATTATTTTTTTCTGTACATATGTGTAATTTTCAAATCATAATTATGTGCAACCTTTTGTTTGTCCGTACCATAAAATCAAAATAAAAAAACACTGAACTTTGTGACTATAACGCCAAGAAAACCAAAGAGAATGAATACTTTTGCAACATAATATATAACAGTTACCCAGTGACTCTTACTTTTCTGTGATCTCTCTTTGACAAATAGCCAACTCGCCAAACCTCATTTGAAGGCAGTTCCTGCTCTTCTTCATGCTTCCGGGTTCTCTATGCATGCTTCTCTATTGCTATCTTCTGTGTGAAATGCTGAAAACAAGTTTTCATTTACCATGAATGAAATGTATGAATTACACAAACTGTAATTAAACACGCACCTGTCTGTAAAGAGCACTACCCAACTTTGGTGCAATCAGGTAGAACTTCCTGAAGACAGCTAGCTAACAGTTAAATCAACAAAAGAACGTAGATAATGTATCAAACTGTTATTCCTTCAAAATAAGGAGTTTTTATAGTTACATCTAAGCCTATATATTTTTACGGGATTACATGTTACAGACCAACACAAAAGAACGTGAGATTATAAAGTTGATGGAAAATGAAAAGGGCTTTGATACTTTTCTCAGATAATTTGAGTCAATCCTTTGCATAATCACCTTTTATGGGATTTAAAGCCATAATATTTTGGTTTCGCCTCTACCTACTTTGCACTTCTAGAAACTCATTGCCCACTCTTCTTTACAAAGTAAATCAATTTCAGTTAAACTGACTGGAGAGCATCTAAAAAACCCCATCAGTTTTAAAATTTTGCCGGTTACTGGCTTTTAAGCGGACTTTAACTGGGCCATTCTAACACAGCTGTATTTTTTTGGGAACATTCTGCTTGAAGGCAAGCCTCAGTTTTAAGTTTTGCAGTCTCTTAATTATTTCATAAGATTTCCTAGTATTTTAGCTCCATCCAGTTTTCCTGTCCCTGAAGAAATGGCATGATGCTGCCACCACAATATTTAATGGCGAGGACGGAGGATTTAGTGGGATGTGCAGTGTTCATGTTGCATGCGTGACAGATGCATTTTGGCGTCAACTGACCACACCATCTTGTTCCACCAGTTTTCTGCGTTTTAAGATTTAATCCCAGATTAAACTTTATTCTTGCCCAGTCTGTTGTGTTGCTTGGTCTTCATGATTCTGTTTAATGTTGTCTAAAAAACCGACGAACAAACAGTTGTAGCTGTTTATTCGTTTTTTTTTTTTTTTGTAGCTGCAGGAACCGACGAAGGACTCGCCTCTTTCTGAGATCATCAATGTTTACGAGCAGAAACTGGCTGGGTTTGCTGTAAGTTTAACAAAACATCAGAGACTAAACACAGTTTCACTTTGTTTTGTACATAGGGTCAGCTCTAAAGATAATTGTTAACCTTAATTTTATTTAGAGACATTCATCCTCACAAATATATTCTACTTTTTGTTGATCTATTAAGTAAAATCTCTATAAAGAACAAAAGGACAAAACATAGTTTTGGTTTTCAATCAAGCTTTTAATGAAAAGATCATAAAATAACAGTTTATTCTTCCTCACTGCTGTACATTAAGACTGCAAGGTTGTGAGTGCTGAGGTCAGCTGTATTACACTTTTATGACACTTTGAGTTTGCGAGCCCGATCGCTACACACAGCGGTGGCTCTGACCTGAATACGAGCTCTCTGAGGAGTGGAGAAAAAGAGAGGGAAAAAGAGAGAGAAACAGAGAGATAGAGAAAGAGAGAAAGAGAGAGAGAGCCCAGCCTGGGTGCTGCCAAAAGCCACAACAAGGGTCAGGAAACCTCCCTTTAAATACTGATGGTGTGTGCGCCTGGTTTTAGAGGCCATGCTTGCAGACTTAGACAGTGGCATCTGTGTTTGCGTTGAAGGAGGTCTGCATTAACACATGGCAGAAAGAAAAAAAAAAAAAAGCGCACCTGGGCGTGTGCACCTTTTGCATGAGATGCATGTTTGCCAAAGGGGAAGGGATTCTTGCCCTTTTAATTATTCAACAGCAAAGACCCTACAGGTCCATTCCAGAGCCTCTCAGCCCCATAGATCCTGATACATTATTGAGAGGCTGTTCTTGAAGAAAACCAGCAAGGAAGCTCGATATACCCAGCTCCAGCAGTCAACTCCTCAAGTACTACTTTTACATTTAGCAGCTAATCATGTCCGTCTGTGAATGTAGTGCACAGCAAGGAGACAGTGTGCCGTAATAAACTCGTAGAAATATGTAAAGAAAATGTTTTGTATGAAAATACGGTTCTATAAACTCTTTTTGGTTACAGATGGACGGCAAGAAAAACAAAACAGTATAAATGTAATGGCAAGACAGCATTTGTCTGTAAACACTGGAAGATTTTGAGGTATTTTGGTGTCACTGGAGGTACAGTAAACACTGAAAAATGCAGCAGAGCAGAGTATAGAGGCCTCTGTGCAGTAAAGATTACAGAGAACCAAAAGGGCTCGAAGCAGGCGTCAGGTGTATCCGAGATAAAGCAGGGGGCAATAAAGCTTAAAACAGGGTTTAATAGCACTGAAGGCCGTTTTATAAACTAGCTTTGGTTCAGCCTGCCAAGGTAAGGATCACTTACAAAATAACTAGACAGAACAGCCCCTTCATAATATCACCGATAAAAGAAAAAGGTGGATCGCAAAAGTAGCTGAAGAGCAACAAAAGGAACACAGAGTTGCGCACGCTCTCAGAGGGGTTTCCTGCTTCACGTGTCATTTTAAAGCTTTTCTAACACTGCATAATGATATGGGTTTTAGTTAGTATTAGCAAACAATAACAATGATGAGGTAAGAAGAGAAAGAAGAAACCGTCAGGTAAATGGGAGCTGATATGAGAGCCTCCGAGTCCTCTCAGAAGCTTTAGAAAACATACAAAGTGCACTTAGTAAAGCTATCTCATCCAACTTTTCTAAAACAAAACATATATGCTAAAGTGGAGACAGGAGACACTGAAAACAAAAGAAAGATGGAAGTTTAAGACAAGAGACTTAATGTTCAAGAGGAAAAACGTGAATTATGTGCATGTTTCTGCTTTAAATAGTTTTATTTTCTTCAGCATCAGCAGCATGGCAACACCCAGGGAGAGCAAGTTTTAAAACATACAGTAGCCTCCGCTCTGCACAGGCAGCAACAGTGTCCTGCTCAGGTCCACAGACAAACACACAGGAGGAGGTCAAAGTTCACATCCCCTCTGTGTCCAGTTAGTGAGATCTCAAGACAATGTGGGCAAAAATCCCACTCAATTAAACAAATGAAAAAAAAAAAAAAAAAACTCTACAGACTGTCAGGTGTAAATGCCATAGACCATTTTCTTTTAAGTTGGAAAAAAACATACATCAGCTCTCCCACACACAAAAAAAAAAAATCTTCACAGATTGTGGTTAATGGCTATGTTTGAGTCTCATTTAAGATTAAGCTTGAAAGTCATCAAAACAAAAACAATAATAAAAAAAAAAGGGGGTCCCGCCTCTACCTCAGTCTCACACACTGAGAAAATTCTTTAGAAAGGTGAAGGCAGGCCCCGGAAATAAATACATTCATCACCGACAATAGACATTTGATAAAAAAAACCAACCAAAAAAAACAAAACAAAAAAAACAGAGAGAACACTGTCAATAAGTGTTTGCGCCAATGTTGTTTGAGGCTCGGCCAGCCAGAGGTTTGTGCTGCTTTTGTCCACAGAATACAGGAAAATTTAAAAGTACAAAACAAAAACAATTAAGATTCACAGTTAAGACTATCTGATGAGCCCGTTCACATGCAAAGAACAAAAAGAAAGAAGTTAAAAAAAACAAAACAAATCGTGCTACATTCTCCGAATGGGTTTTCTAAACAGCGGCCGGTAAGAGGTGTAGCATGTTAGATGACCATTTAGAAAGGCTGAAGCAGAGGAGTAACACCTCGAGCGTGTTTTGGTAAACACAGAGACAACATTAAGCTGACAGACCCTGACCAACAATGCCTTTTTGATTAATACGTCAAGGATGCACTGCCCACTTCCCCCACCACTCCCTGTAGTCCCATCTGAAGATGGGCCAGAGGGCAGGAGAACGGGGTGCAGGGTCACCCAAAAGCCAGCTGGTAGGGAGGAGACACCACGTACCCTCCCCCTAATTAAATATGCAGAAGTTCACCCCATGTTTAATGCTATGCTTCTGTTTTGGCAGCAACGTCTGTGAAAAAGCGTCTTAATTACACATGCACACACGAGAAAAAGTAAAATAAAATCTTTGACTGGCCGAGCCTCGAGTGAGGTCTGTAAAACTGTAAAAGTTCATGTAAACAATGAGATAAATACATATGTTTCTTTTTTTTTTTGTTTTTTTATTTTTTTTTAGAGCCACACAAGGTTCCATAATCATTCAAATGTGCTTTGGTTTAAAAAATAGTTTGTGAATTTGGGTATGAGCTTTTTTTTTATTATTATTTCTTTCTTCTAAGTTTTTTTTGTACAACTTTGCACCCATTTCTGCATGTACTGTGTAACTAACTAAAAATGTAGACTTTGTTTTGAGCTGCCTCGCCTTTTGTCAAGGCTTTTTGTGTTAGTTAGTTGAAAAAGATTCCCCCCTATTCATCTTAATATGAAACTAGTGTTTTTTTTGCTTCTCCAAAGTCTAAAATACAGAGGAACTGATACAACACTTTATCTAACAAATGTAGCTGAGAGCCTGTGTTCACACACACAGAACAATCCCTGAAGTACTTGAAGAGTAGTAGTACTAGTAGTAATAGTAGTAGTATGGTCACAGTTTGGAGTTTTTTTTTTCTTCTTTGTTTTGACAAACAAGCAAGCATTCAAATGCAGCTGCAAAAAAAAAACAAAAACAAAAAAAACAAAAAAAAAACTTTGCAGAGATGGCTGAAGATAATGTACAAACACCTTTTGCATTACAGACATTGTGCTGCAGTGCACCTAGTACTGACAAGTACAATAACGTTTGAAGGCAATGCATTGAGGACCCTCTCTTTAGCCAAGAGAGATCACAGGTGATAAATAATATGTTTGTTGTTTGAAGGGGGGAAGGGAGTGTGAAAAATTCCCGTGTACCATGCAGAACAACAAAAAAGTCAATGTTAAATTGGGTAACAACTCTGGGAGTCCAGGATGCAGGTACCTACAAACGAAGCTTCAGCTGAAACGCTGTAAAAACAGTTCACAGACCTTAACAAGAGGATGACGGAAGTATTACCAAAATATATAAACTCAAGAGAGTAGTTAAAATTCAACATTACAGAGGAATGCCTACACCAAAAACTTGTAGTGAAGGTTAATGATCCATAGTGAAAGTTTTCAGAGTAGATACACTGGGCAGAGAAACGGACAAACAAGAAACAAGCCATTCCCTGCGAGGACTAAATAAATCGCCCCTTCGCCATTTTGTACATTTGAAGTTTTGGTCTTTATTGATTTGTTGGTTGTGACCCAAACAGGGTTAAGAACCTTATGCATTACATTGAAATGTTGGTAGATTTATAACCATTTGTCCATGAAAAATACACAACTTGAAGTAAAAAATAAAAAAATATCGAATAGTTCAAAACTTGATTCCCAATGTGCAATTAATTTGCCTTCTGAAACAATCTACAACTTTGCAGGCACATAACCAAAGCTGGTCCACAACAAATATTTTAGGTACAATCAGAGGTTTCCTGGGAAAATCCTGACGTTTGATTGCAGCAAAAACTAACTTATTAGTCATTGCTGATGACTCCTTCCTGCAGTCATCAGCGCTTACACAGCTGTCTCATTTTCTGCATACTTCTCTCCTTTTCAGAGTTTGAAAGAGTTAAGGCCTGTAGTTTGTTGTCCAGGCATTGTTGGATTGATACTAGTGTTTGTGTTACCCTGCTCTAGCAATTAATTGCACACACAGTCTTGTTACAGTATGATAAGGGTTACTATCAGGATGATATATCAAGTTTGCACAGCCTGACATGCTCTAGTCCAGTTGGGTTTTTGAAATCACAGTGTGAACTATGAGCTTCACATACACAGGAAGTGATAAAATTGAGGTACAAATTAGCAAAGGGGCGTAGTGACCCAGAGCCAGTCTCTGGTTGCTGTTGTTGAGATACATCTAAAAATATAATGAAAGATGTACATCACAAACAGTTCAAAATAATTTAAGTAATCTTTAGTGATATAACTGTAAAGCTGTCCAGTGCATCTCTGCTTCTCCTTTTGTTTTTAAATGACAAGTTTTCACAAATTCGGCTCAGAAAAATTGAAAAAAACTTGAGTAACTTAAACTTCACATTAAAATTCTGATTATAGATCCTATGCTTTTTTTTCTTCTTTTTCTTTTTTTTTTGGTCTGAACAGAACACAAACTGTCATCAGGTCCTGTTTTTAAAAGTCAGAGAATATAAAGTGATAAGGACTGGATACAAACAAAATAACAGAAATGGGATAAATATGCTCAGTGAACATGTCTTAGACTTTACCAATCCCTCCAGAACCCCATCAGGTGGTAAAGTGTTTACATCCCCACCAGCCCACCAATCAGCACAAGCTTTTCCTTGCAAAACCACAGGAACCATCACCAGCCTCAGAGTTATTGGCCAAAACAATCACAAAAAGAGTGGATTTCTTTGTCTGGACTTTAGAAGATAATTCTTATTTTGTTTTATACAGCAATAAAAGAAATCAAAAGAGAAATAATTTAGTATGCTATATATCTTAAGTACATCTTTTTTAAAAACTTTGGTTATGAACTTGTCTAGCAATGTTTGTTAGTTAGTTCAGTTCTCCTCGACATTCATAAGATCTTTGGAACACTATACATCTAAAACTAACCAACGAACCACTATTTGCTCCAGGCTGGACGCTACAGTACACTTTGAATTGGGGGCCACGGTGACCCGGGTCCCAAAAACATGAAAATAATTAAAAAAAGAAAAGTTATATCTTGACAAGTACAAATATCAGCTAGAGACAATCAGAATGTGTAAAATCTATGAGCATCAAAAACCTGTGTTGAGAGATGGGCAGGTTAAAGCATTGGGTGAGAAGTTACATAATCTACACACTTTTTACAATTAATTACATAAGCAACTTTTAACTAAATCGACAGTTCATAAGAGTAATCAGAGGTAGCGAGGTCACAAGCCTATATATAAATAGACTTCTTTTTTTTTTCCAAGGGGAGGAAAGCTATACAGAAAAATATAACGTACCCACTGAACATAGCATTAGGTTTAAAACACCCCTTTAAACCTCCCTCCCTGCCCAACAACCCCGACCCCCCACCCGCACTTGACCAGAAAAATCCCAAGATCTTCCAGTTTTAAACATTCACTGAAACATGACAAGCTCTTAAAGTATGAGTACTACCACAAGGGGTTTTCTCTTTCCAGCTTCTTTCCTTGGAGCTCTAGCAGGCAAATCTAAAAAACCAAAATTGAATAAAAACTCTCGTCTACATCAATGCAAACAGCCACAGAGAGGACACAGGGTATTTGTTATCTTCTACAAACAAACATATGTCCTCCTGAGAAAAGCTTTTCTTTCTCTCTTTCTAGACTTTCAGGTAAAGCACAGAGATGGTCCCATACCCAGTTACCCCTCCTCTTTCATACATATAGCATCACCAACATCATAAAGGATATAAAGCTGTCAGGGTAAAAATTTTCTTTTTGCTGAATTATTGCCAGTTTTGTTTGCACCTACTTCTTTTTGGTCAAAAGTTGTTTTAGGAACAGTGGGGAAAAAACTCTTAAGATTTAATGCTTAAACCACGAAGAGAGGAAGGCGGCTGAGGGGTACGAGGTGCCCACATTCACATTTAACCAACTGTGCCTCTCCACCATGGCTTTGTGACTTTGGAGAGAGACACAAGTAAATAGTCCCTCTAAAAACTCCTGAGAGGCGAGCACTTGTCATTCGCTATAACCGATGACCCTATCCTTGCATCAACGGGATCCCACCGTCACCAAGAGAGCGCACTGTGGCGAGCAGCTACACCGTTCACTCAGCCAGGGTGTCGTAAACTGGAATCAGATTCAAGAACTGTGTGTATGTTGTGTGTGCATTTCTTTGCTTCTGAGAAGGTGGAGAAATGTTCCTTTTTCTCTCTTCCTGTAGTTCTTTGGCTTGATGCGTTTCTAAGAGGGTGAGGTGTGCATTCTCAGGTGACTGATGAGGTTGCGCTGCTGGGTAAACTTCCCACCGCATAGCTGGCACTCGTACGGCTTCTCCCCGGAGTGAACTCGCATGTGCTCCGTTAGGCGGTACTGCCGTGTGAAGCGCATGCCGCACTCTTCACATGCGAATGGCTTGAGGCCCAGGTGGCTGCGCATGTGGCGCGTCATGGTTCCCCTCTGGGTGAACATTTTGCCACAGATGTTGCAGGGGAAGGGCCGGGTCAGCCAGTGGCTCTTTTCGTGCTGCCTCAGAGTAGCGGGGTCTTTGTAGCTCTTGCTGCACACGGTACACTTGAAGGGACGCGTTTCAGAGCCAAAGCTGGAGGGACCTACAGGGGCAGAGAGGTCCTCTGCCTCCTCTTCATCCTCTTCTTTCACAAAGGTCCCTCCCTCTTCCTTGATGTAGAGCTCATCTTCAGTGTGGGTCTCCACATGAGCATTGAGCTGCTCAGAGCTGGGGAAGCCCTTACCACAGGGAATGCACACATAGAGGTTGTCCCCAAACGCTGGCTCAAAACCTTCCTGTCGGTACACATAGTTGGCGCTATGGTGTCCGCCTCCTGCTCCTCCTCCACCTCCTGCACTCTCTCCATCACTCTGACCACTTTCTTCACTATGGTCCTGGCCATTTTCTCCCCCTTCTTCCTCATCTTTACACGGAAAGGACTGGTCAGATCCAAAGCTGTTACCACTGCCTCCACCAGCACCAGAGGAGCGGCAATCTTTAGGACCTACAATCACTCCGTTGACCAAAGGCCTGTCATGATCTTCAGACTTCAACCCTAATGCCTCTTTTTTGGGCCATTCGTTCTTACGAGCAGCATGTCGAGTCTTTTTCTGGGGCGGCGGGCCCTCGGGCTGGTTTTGGGAGTCCTCTGGCGTCTTGGAGGAATTTAGCTCCATATTCTCTGAGATGCATGTGTCTACACCTGGCAGGGTGGTTGAGGAGTCATCCAGCGAGGCACTGTTGGTTGTGGATACTGAGGCAGATTGGGGGGATTCTTGGGAGTTGCTGTGTGGGCTGAGGGTGTCAGTGGCTGTGCCAGCAGAGTGAGGACTCTTCTTGGACAGATCTAACCCATGATCTGGCTCTCCAGCACTTGCCCCACTGCTGAGATTGCCATTACTGCTGCCATTTCCCCCATTTCCAGTTTTCCCAGAGCTCCCAACAAACATTTCATCATCTGACAGTTTGTCCCGAAGGCCTTCATCTGGCTGTGGTTGGTCGGCATCAGAAGGGGTCGGAGGATAGTGGTTGTTGGGACCAGCAGGAGTAGAAGAGGAGAGACGCTGGTTGTTGAGGCGCAAGCGACTGAGTGGACCTGGGGTGGAGGGTTTTCCTGGTAGGGACTTCCCACTACTGCGCTTGAGCTTCTTTCTGCACAAAGCAGCGAGGTCATGTAGCTGGAGGTAGCTGGCTGCGGTCAAGAGGGCACTGAAGTTCTGCTCGCTGCTCTGGTCTGACGATGACAGGAGCTTTCCAGTATAGATAAAGTCCAGGACTTGTCTGAACACGGAGGGGTTCACCATCTCTGTGTCGAGGTTAATAAGGTTATCGTGGAGGACCAGAGATTTGAAGTAAATGCTGCTGGCTGCCAGGATGTTCTTGTGGGCGCGAAAGAGAGCGTTCTCCACCACAATGATGACATCACAGAGGAAGCCCTTGGCTCTCTGCTGGTTGAGTTGCAGCAGCAGTTGTTTGGCATGATTTGGCAGTTCCATTTCCTCCTTCCTTCTCTCTCTGTCTTCCTACACGTGCACCACCTAAAGCTGAAATAGAGAGAAAAGATGGTTAGCTCTCGCATATTTAAAGACATGCAGCAGTGAATGACAGTTAAGTCGTCCGTCTTCTATTCCCACTTCAGTATTGCAGTAAAAGAAACAAGAGTTCATTTGAGTGAACTGAGTCTCTGGGATCAGTACATTAAAATTATCCATTCATTGAAACAAACAGTTCATTTGTGCCAACCAGCGCCTCCTTTGAGTTGGAACGTGATCTGTTCATGCTGTGACAGTACGCCAAAACTGCACGGTGTGTCACTTGCTGCTTCTCCAAGCTAACGGCTAATGTTGCACCAATGCACAGGAAAATAAAACATGGCCCTGTCCTCATGATCTTAATGGTCATAAAAATTATAAAATTTACAGGATTTATAAATTTTAGTTTTCCCATTTGACGTTGTACTTAGTATTTACCAATTTTTTTATTTCATGTTTTTAATTCAGAGCAAAAATATATATTTAAGGCTGGAAATGCATTTGGAAAGAATCGTAAGCCAAAATAAGCACATTGCATGAAGAAAATCATGTTACTGTTTTACATTAGGTCTACATAACGTGTTAAAGTTATGTACTGGATAGTGTCACAATATGAACAATTACCAGCACAGTAATTGTGCTGCAGTGGTGTATCCGTCACTGGGTAAATCTTTATCATATATTTTATGAGCCACAGAAAACAGAAGTTCCACCCAACTGGTTCACAGGCATCAAGCTCACCTGAACTGAGAAACAAATGAATCAGTAAAAGCTTCAGTTTGTTCCCTCAAATGATTCATTCATTTGAACAGATCATGAACAATACTGAATTGCAGCAGAGCTCAGAAAGATGAGTACAACCGGGAGTGGTCAGCAGTCACTCACAAGGTCAAGACAAAGAACAACTCATACCCAAGAGCAATTCATAGTTGGCAGTTGTTGTAAAATAGACAGAAACCCATCTGGGATTCAAACTGTAAAGCAACTGTGCCAACCGCTGCACAACAGTTAAATAATAAAAGTGCTGCCTAGGAAGCATTCTACACTCAAGTTTGCTTCTTAAAGGCGAGCGCTACTATCTATATGACTCGCATTGTAATCAAGGTACATTTCTTCATGATCTTGCATCAGAACAATAATTTTAGCTAAATTCTCAATACAAGTAATTGCTACCAGAAGTGATGCACTGAGAAATTGATTTTTAGCTTGATGGACACCGCTTGGTTACTGGCAGGTGGAAATCTTAAAATAAATAAATAAATAAATAAAATAAATTAAAAAAAAAATCTGATTACTGAAAGCACCAGTAAAACGCAGCGAGGTTGCACTGACATTTGGTGAGGATGCAGTTACCATATGTACTCAAAGTTGTTCATTTCTCACTTAATTCATTTAAAACTAAATGATAGGAAGCCAGTTAAAATAGAAGCTGATTTCTTTATTGACATGTCTGTTTTATTAAGGCCAAGGATAGTGAGAGACAATCATTCAACAGATAACAAGAAGGTTAAACATAGTGAAGCAAAGCTCCTGTTTTACCTTTAGATTTCAACTTCTGTCATGCCAACATGCAGGACTTGGAAATATTGGTAGACTTTAAGAAATTTCAGAGTGAAGTAGCAAAATTTTCTGAAACAGACAGGGTGACAGGCTTTTAATAATTCAAGTTTTGCTAAAATAAATTTGCTGAAGCAGTACAAAAGTGTCAATACTGTAATTGGTATGTTTTTTTAGGAAAAACAACAGTAACAAGTTTTACAGTGACAGCTTCTGTTGTAAATAAATAATGACCATACTATAGGAAACGTAGAAAATAAAAAGTTTTCCAAGCTGTCTTATGTATATTATTGTTCAGATATAGGAAGCAGCAGATCAAAGCTTTACAAAATCTGCAGATCGGAAATCGGCGACAGCCTTCTGATCGGCACATTTGCAGTAGCACCAGATGCCAGAAAACATGGCAGTAGAGAAATTGGAAGAAATTGGAGCCAAAACTGCATGGTGTGTCACTTGCTGCTTCTCCAAGCTAACGGCTAATGTTGCACCAATCCACAAGAAAATAAAACATGGCCCTGTCCTCATGATCTTAATGGTCAGAAAAATTATAAAATTTACAGGATTTCTAAAGCACCTCCACTTCTATTTTAAACAAATTGCTACCCTTCAAGGATCAAGTTCTGATTGTGCACACTGCTGCTGTTTTTGCACAAAGGCCAAAGGGGTGGGGGGAGAAGAAAAGGGTAAGGTAACCATTTCCCAAAAGTTCCTCCTCTCACCTTGTTTTTCCAATTTTACCAGAGAAACTCTAGTTTCTGTGGGGTGCCCTTCATGGAAACATGCATCACTCTCGTCTCCATTAGGTCATGGTAATGTCAGTCCTGCCCCATTGTCTGAGGGTGGGGGTCGGTAGCACAGCAGGGCCAGGGGGAAGGATTAGGTGACACCTGAGCAGGTAAAACTACACAGGAGCATGGGCAGAAAGGGAGGGGGAGGGTGTGGCTCAAAGACAAGGACACCACTACTTGATCTTCCAAAGAGGCCCTCATTTATGGAATTCGGACAAGTGAATCTCATTCACTGATTACCTACAATGTGTAACAGTGAACTTTGTCTGACAAAACCATGTCTTACACCAATTTTATGCAGTAGATGCAAAACAATTTCTATGTTAGTGGCAGTGGATGTAGCTTCTGGTAGCAAGTTTGTCTTTGGCACATGATTAACAGGTTCTGTAGGATTTGGGCATACTGGTAAAATGAGCTCCCACTATTCAGAGCATGGAGAATTAAAAGAGATTAAACAGAAATGCAGATGAAAGCTTTACTCAAGCCATAAATGTGTGTGAAAATGAACCATTTTAACCTTGTGCCAACCAAGAGATTTTCCTCTCATAATGCAAAACAGAGAAGGAAAGAATTCTTCTTAAAATAGGCAAACGTAAAAGTAAAGAGCATGTATTTATATTACCAGGACACATCAAAAAGTAAATGGTAAAAAAAACAAACAAACAGCCTATAGACAGCAGTTTTGTCTCAAATCTTTTTAAAATTCATTTGGTTAAAAGGTAAACAAGGTTCAACATTAGTCCCGGAAAGTCTGAATATCAGTTACAGTGATGCAGTGCATCAGGCCATTCCTAAAATGCATAAACAAGAAATGTTTTTGAACTATTAACAGCAGGGATAAGGGTTAAAGGTTGGGTTAAACCTCATGTTTACATGATTGGTTTTAGCATGTAGCTTTAAGAATATTTGATTGTTAAACTAGTTTGAACCATTAAGGTGGTCTAAAGTTTATCTTTGGCATTTCTAGGCAACAGGAGCTTTAAGTTGCATATCTTCTGGAAAACATACCAGCTTTTCTGTTAGTAGCATGAAAACGAATGATAGAGTATTTTTTTAAGGAACACTACAGAGAATCTGAATAACAATCTGTACGACTTGTTGCTCATTAGGCAAAGTATAAACTACTTGGACAAATACAGATCTGCAACACTGGCATACATTTTTGTCTTCAAATTCTGGAAAAAGTTTAACAGACCAATTAATTACAGTGACGCTTAGACTTTATTGGGCTTATTTTCAACCATTTTGTGCCTTTGTTGTTCATGTCATTTTATATTTGATTTCTTCATTTCCCATTATGGCTGAAACGATTCCTCGAGTGATTCGAGTACCTCGATTATTAAAATTCCTAGAGGAAAACTGATCTGCCTCGAAGCCTCGTTATATTATACGTTATTATTTAGCGCACCGTGTTCCGGCCAGGACTCATCTTCGCTCTCACTTCCGCCTGTGTTGTTGACGAAAGCTAAGTGTTAGCAGCATAAAGTCCAGTTTTCAAGTTCGGCCTGGGAGGATTTTTTTGAGTCATGATAATGTCTGGGTCTTTTTCCGGGGGACCAATAAGCATCTTAAAATGACGGCAGCGATGCCTGGAGTTCGGCAGCTTTTCTCCTCCCGGAGCTGCTGGTTCAGAGCGAACAGCGGGATTATTTATACAGATAAAGGGATAGACGGAACACGGCGGGCGGCTGTGCTTTAGGTGCGCAGCTTTACTGAAAATACTGAAAAATAAATTTCATATCATCCCGGTCGCAACAAATGGGTGGCAAAGAGCATCATGACGTCACATACCTGGTAGATGTTTCTGTGTGTGACGAATGCAGATGCCAAATCATGTCGCTAACATGAACACAAACAATATAAATGTCTGGGCAAGGTGAGAGTTCATCTATTAAACTGACTGAAGATGAATACAGAAACAGAAAGCTGGAGTATAGACATGTTTTTATAATAGCCTCCTCACAAAAAGGCAGGCTATTTGTGAGCCTGCCTCTTTATTATTGAATTGAATATAATTTAAGATTTCTGTTTGACTTTTCTTCAGGTTGACGTAGAAAGCGAGCTATTATTGTCACGAGTTAATTTACTAAACTACAGAAACGTAATTGTTAGGGAAGCTCAAATGTGAAAAATTGGACTGATATTGATTAATACTGCTGTTATGTTAGCTTTACCAATATTTTATTTTATCCGATTACTTGATTACTCGTAAGAATAATCGACAGATTACTTGATTACTAATATATTTGTTTATAACAGCCCTATTTCCCATAGAACCTCACATCCAACGTGCATCAATTTGAATGCTGCAGGAAGCCACCTCATTAAAAGCAGATGATTTTAAGTTAACAGTTTATATTTTACTACTAGCTTACATTAAAAAAAATGTAAGCTAGTAACCAGAGACTCTGATTAGTGTAGCAGTACGAGGTCACTAAAGAGGTTTTTTTTGCTTTCATTATTTTTCATTCAGAAGGACATCTGCAAAGATGCAATTAGCCTTCCTTGAAATGTTCTGTAAAATGGCTTTAAAATTCTTTATGATCTCTTTGAATCAACCTGAAGCAGATTTAAGAGTTACTGACGGGAACTACTGGTTTTGGTAGGTAAAAGGTGTGATTGGGTTTCAGGTTGGTGTACTTGTCAAAGCAATGCCAATATGAACTCATAATGTAGATTTAACCAGCAGAACAATGTTTCTTTTGTTTTTGTTTTTTAACAAAGACAATCTTCCTCATTCTGTCAGTGGTCATAATAATATGGCTAACCTGTGCATATCATGTCCTTTGTCATTAAAATGGCAAGAGGAGAAAAAAATTGATTTCTGCAGTTCCCAGGGGAATTCCTTGTGCAGTATTACCTTCAGGAAGCACATAAATCATCCCCCCACAAAAAATACTTCAATTCAGACATATTTTCAATCAGAAATAAAAAATGTCAGACTCAAAGATAACATTCTGACTATGACGCAAAAGTAAAATATACCAGATGGCAAAAAAACAGAAAAAAAACAAAACAATTGTTGACAACATAGGAAGGGCAATGCAAGAATGCAACCCTTTCAGGCAGTATTGAACAAGGTTTAAGTGCAACAAGGTTAGAATCGTAAACTGTGGTCTGTCACAGTCTGACTGGCTGATACAATCAGCTGAAGTAATCATTACTCTCAGGTCCACGCCTGGGCTTGCCTCATCTGCTGTGACACTGCTCCTCATGGTCTTCCTCCCTTCCCCCGTCTGCTCTCAGCAACACATCTTTTCCTCTTTTATCTTCCCACCCTCACCACCGTGTCTCTGGGAATGAAACCACATCTCAGGAACAGTTCGCTGTCTCTAATGTCAATCAGACATGTTGGAATACATAATCCAAATCTGTTAATCACAGAACCTGCTTCAGGGGGTCTACGGCTCTCGACCATGCAGGCAGTAATGGAGGAGAGTGCTGCAGGAGAAAAGAGGGCCTCAGCTACGATGCCAGCCAGGAAGCCATATATCATTCAAGTCTCTTTTAACAAACACACACCTCTGCATGCTTTACGGGGGGATCCGAGAGGCTTTTCCTGCAGGCCGACATTAAAAGGGGGCTGGGACCAGAGCAGAGAAACCAGCACAGGAGCAGGAAAAAAAAAAAAAAAAAAAGAAGCCCTCCCCCACCTCCATCTTCTTCTCATCCCTCGCTCTCTCTCCTTCCCCCATCTCCCACTCAGCTACACTCTCCCCCTGGCCCCTTCAGTGCTGCGCCATGCCGGCTGGATTCCAGGGGGCTGCTAATGGATTACTGCTGATCTATATGCAGTTAGGGTGGGATACATGTAGTCTCAGCTCCACGTTCTAATGATGCTGGCCAGGAAAACAGACATATTACAGCAGACCTGCACCATCATAACACCTCCATCTGTGGAAGATTGGATTTTCTTGCAAGAGCCACAATCTAAGCAGCTGGAATGGCTGTTCAGCATTCTAGTCCCACCAAATAATGGCGGACTATTCTTGCATTTGAAAGTGGAAATAAGGACTTTCATTTGGGAGAATATAAGTAGAAAGGCCGCTGATATTAAGATTGAGCCTTGATAAATTGTAAGTCCAAAGACAGAGTTGAAATGTTATTCTGTATATTTCCTGTACATACAACACATACTGAAAGTTACAACAACACAGTTTTCTTCCCACTTCTAATAAATTGTGTCATATAAAACCATTTTAAATTGGCTTTAGCACCTTATTTTGGCTGTCAGCATTGTTATTCCAGCTAACGTGGCTAAAACTTTGTCTTTGAGTGTATTGCGTAGAAAATCTGGATCCTTCATGCAACTCGTAGATTTCTAAAATGGCTTCCATTTTTCAGATCCAGTATAATCCACGACAAGCAGAGGCTGAGCTCTCAAAGGAAACACAGGGCAACATTGATGTATTCCCTTCAGCCTTTCTGTTATCGGTTTGAAGTTTTGCTTCCTCTCACTCTCCCACAACCTGACTGAATATTTTACATGTCATAGAAGTTAGTTTCCTCTTTTAATTGATTCTTACATCTCTCCGCTTCTTCTGGCTTCTTTCTTAAACACATTAGTGACACTGACCATGTTTAAGTCTGAGTCTTCCTCCCTTGCTAACAACTTGTACATCGTCAGTGAGATTTAATAGCAGCATGATGCATTCCATAATCAGAAAGACTCATCTGGCTGGTAATCAGGCAGGCTGGATCAAGGTGAAGATCATTTGATTTCAGACACCAGCCAATATCTGGTGACCAAAATCACCAGAGATGTCTTACTTTCTTGCAATAAAAAGAAAAAACATTATCGCCTTAAGTGTTTACCCGAAGTGCAATAATGAACAAACGCCACTAGTTTCATGACTTGAAGCCAAAGCACAGTCAGCTGGGATGAAACGCCAGGTGATTGTGCTCCAACGCCAAAGAAAAAACGCCAATATAGATGAATCATTAGAAAGATGATCCTGCAAGACGTAGCCTGCAAAAGCACTTCCTTTGTTTTTAATCCTTCTGCAAAGGCTGGCATGTCAGCTGACAGATGGCATGATCACTGATCAGGAGAAGAAATAAGACCTGCTCTGGCACCACATAAGATCCAAAGTAAGCCTTGGACTTGGACTGCAACTTATCAGGGGGCATTTTGCTCTTGTAGAGACACATGATCAGCTTACCTTCCCTGCAGAGTTAACCTTTTAAAACACTAAGGCCTAATGATAGAGGAGGCGACGTCATGTTAAAAGATTCAACCTTGACCTCTATCAGAAGCCTGCTGACGAGGAGATGAGCTGACACAGATATTTACCACAAAATAGACAGAGGTGATCTGGTTAGCATACCCATGTGTTGATTCATGACTTAACCAGAGAGCCTTAAAGTGCCCCAAGCAGTGTATAAATATCAGTCACCTCTGAATTAAACTGGTTACTCCAGAGACGTGGATGATCAGGTTTGACCTCATTTACAGCTTGTCTTTCTGCTCCCTTTTCTTCTACAAGGACTTTCTGGATTAAAAATCAAGTAAGCAAACCTAACAGAGTGTTCACGCAACAAAGGTGAATGAGGGAGCAGTGGGCTGCAGCAGTAATCTCCTGAACAGGGGGGTAGAGAGCAAAGAGTTAAGGCAGAGGTGAGGCAAAGTCCTCTGGCGCAATAACAAAACACACCCTAGTATTGTGAAAGGTCATCAACTCGCAACAGACTGAGAGCAAGATTGAGAATTTTAAAAACACTCAACCTGGATGACCATCGTTCACTCTGATTACATTAAACAGCAGCCCAATAACGAGCTGCCATCGAACGCTCACAATCTACACAAAAAAGGATTAGTGGCAGAGACATGTCGACTGGTGAGCCAATCATGTACAGGAGCAAAAAGACGTCGGTCTATGTGTGTGTGTGTGTGCCCTAAAACACGGAGCACTTAAACACATGCACGCTGACAACGCACAGAAAGAGGAGTATGCTGGTGGGCAGAGGGAGTGGGGGAGGGTGCAGGGGGGATGGTGCAAAGCCAGTTTGAAATACAAACACCAGGCAACCACCTCAGAGCCATTTCAACATGGCTGACCTTGCTGTATGGGCACAGGCCAAACTGCTGAGGACTCGTGGAAGCTGCAAAAGCCAGACTTTTACTTCTTTCACAGGTGTGAGAAAATCCCAAGAAACAATGGGGAGATTAAATGCACCAGATGGGCTTTTTAGTGTAAATGTAAGCCATTCTTTACATTTACACCTATGCAGTATGTGTTGCAAATGGCTAAAGGCAGGAGCAGCCGTAGCGGTTCATCTTTGGACCTTTAGATCTTAGCTTACACTAATAAATAAGTAAATAAGGTGGTATCAGGAACGGGGAAATACATGCATGGTAAAAACCTGCGGTTACACAGGGAAAAAGCCTGTTTCTGCTCCTTGAATTATTAAACTCTGGCATAAATGAAAAGCAGTAGATGTGAATGTATTGGACAAACCGAGCACAGAGAGAGCCAACAGGTTCTGAATGCATGTTTTACAAATTGGTTACTGTTGTTACAAAGATGCACCCAAAGGAATACTGCAGTTTATTTATTTTTTCTTTATGCTGCTTTCACACACACAATAGTTCACCTGTCTGAGCTGCGTCACATGCATGGCATCATTTTGAATTTTTGTGATGCAAGTAAAAAGCAAAAATAAAATAAAAAAAAACGCCTTTGTATACTATTTAGGGAATCAGGGTACTGTGTTGTAAAAGTAGTTGTTATGGAAGATGACAGAACACATAGGCTTTAATAAAAAAACAACTTAAACTTCTGAGAAATTGGCTGGTTACTGGTATCGGGTGATTTTAAGCAGCCAAGTTTCAAAACTCCAATTGGTCAGTGAACCATACCAAATGCTACCAGATCAGTGCATCAACAAGACTGTTCAAGTCGGACATGGCTACCAACTAAAGAATCAGTCAGCCGTCGGATGAAGCTCAGAGACATAAGAAGCCATTTCAAAGACAACAGCATGTCAGCATCCCCGTTTTATTCAAACTGTAGAACAAAGAGAGAGCAAAACTTTTAACAGATAACAGGAAGTCTAAGCAGAATATAGTAAAATTGTTTTCTTGGATTCTTTTGAGCACTGGACCTCCATCTGCCTCAGAAGATAATGGGTGTGGAAATGTTGGCAGTGTTTTGGAAATTTCAAAGATAAAGTAAACATCTGCATTCTCCAGGAAATATGTCAAGATCCGTATTAGAACCAAATCATTTTTCAAATAGGACAGGGCAATAAATCAATACCAATATATATCATGATAAACATATGATCAACGTCAGTAGAAAATACATCTGATAGAATATTCAATATAACGAATATTCACTGAACTCTGATCCAGAACTGCACAGCATTCTGGGGGATGTAGGCAGAGGAAAAGCTTTAGCTGCTCAATCTCTAAGCAAAGTTGGTGGCATCAACTCATTGACTCTGTGGTTACCTAGCAACAACTTGTTGAGTAACTTGTGAAACAGCAGTTTCAAGTTTCACCACTAAGCCTCATAACGGCATGGGGTGAAAACTGGCTAAAAACAGGAAGGGTCGTGCCACCAGTCTGGTGGTATTTCAGATATTTAAAAACAAAAACAAATCAATAATTAGAGAATTATTGATATCAACTGATGAAATATTTATATCATGGGCTGTCATCCAGCCCCATATCAGCTAAAATTTGTATCGACAGGTCAAAGTTGTAGAAAACCATAGAGCAAGAAACCAGGGACAAACTCAACTTTGATGCCAGTTTATATAATTTTTTAAATCCTGTCATATTAGAAGAAATGATCCAAAGCTAATTCTAAGAAATATTGTCATATGTTTTAACTCCTGTGTTTTAGTCCATTGTAAGTTAAAACTTTCCCCTCGTGCCAAATTATGCAATGCCTTTGATGCTGGTTGTTTACTGGAATTCCTCACATCAATCCAATTCCATGAACAGGATGCAGCTGTTAAACATCCTACAACCGCAAAACATTGCAGAGGTGCAAGATCACCTGAGCCAAACGTTTACATGACAACACTGCTGCATGGCTAAAAAGGGGGAAGTACATGAACTAAATTTGCTATTGCTCAGTTTATAAAAACAACGTCAGAACTCTTGCATTCAGGCAGATCGGCTTCGCTGCAGGCAAACAGGTCCTGCTCAGGGTGCAGTGCAGTGGAGAAGGAGGGGCAGAGGTTGCTGTGAACCCCAAATGTATCAGTGCTGTGAGGTTTCTAATATAGAAGTTGAACAAAACACATTTTCCTTGCAGGAATTACCTTGCAGTAGGAGATCAAGGTCTGAGAGCACTGCTGAAGTGCTACTCTGTATGACAACCTGTATGACACTAGCTTCTAAAGCTAAACTAAAGCAGAACAGACATGCTAAATTAAATTTACAGAGAGTAGCAGGTGCATAAGATTTATTATGCACCACTTCACTTGTGCCACTCTGTAATAAAACATAAAGAACTAATTTCTCAGCTATAAAACTAGGACATTTAACAACTTTGTAATTTTTTAAAGCAACAGTTTCCAAAAAATACATAATTGACAGACATCTATTAATTTAAGCATTGCAATAGGAACATAAAAAAAAGATTCCTAATTGTAGATAAAGAAGAAATAAATGGATTAAAATATTCAATTAATGAAAATGTTCTATAATTTCATATATTTTTTAATGTTCATTAGAATTTGATGCTGTACCAATATTAGTTTATGGCAACAAATCCTGCAAGATAATTTGGATTTTTTCAAGCAAAAGACCTGCAACCGAAAATAAATGGAAACAGAACTAGCATATTTCTGAGTTATTAATGCGTGGAATCCGAGCCTTTACAAGTTAATACAAAAATTATGTTCAGAAACAAGGTTCATCAAAGAATATTTATATGATGAAAAGAAGATAAAACAAGGAAGATAAAACAGCATCACTGGGCTACGGTGTCAGATCATGGTTCCTCACTTCCTATAGGGTTGAAGGAGGCATTTCAAGCCTGAGAAAGACTTAATAATAAATATCAAGTAAATGATTTTTCATATGCTTTCCTATATGAGGTAGAGATAAGCACATAAATGGTCTGTTGACAGAACTTGAAAATCCAATCATTTTAAAATCAGTGATAGCACCACATCTAAAGACATTCCTACTCTTTGGAATAGATGCAGTAACTGAGTAAAGAGCACCATCACTGAGGTGGTTGAAAATGGAGTCAGCAGCATGTCAGAAGCTATTTAAAAGAAAAACTTTTTTTTTTTAAACGCCTGCATTTTATTCATGCCATGGGAGTGATAGAGAGAGTTAGAAAGCAAGACCTTCAGCAGATAAGCAGGATGAATGAAGAAAATTATTCTGTTTTTCATCTGAGCTTCCACCCTCTAAAAGAACATCCTGGATTTTGAAAAATTTGTAAAGGAGTCTTTAGAAATCTCAGTGATAGAGTAACGGTCTAACTTCTCTAAGGAATACAAAGAGAGGTTTAGTCATGTTGGCTCTGCTAACTGCTATAAAAGACAATAATATATTTCAGCTATAATTTTGTTTTGTTTTCAGAATAACAGTAAAACCTTGTTTTATGGCGACTGCTCTCACACAGTGGTGTGATGTTGCCTCTGCTCCTATAATAAATAATGAATGATTATTCGAAATGTATTTTGAATGATGTTCCTATTTACCCCTATGTTATACAGAAATCCATACATCATTTTATTCTTGGAATAAGGTGAGAGAAGTTAAAAGTTAGTCTGAGAGAGTGCTTAGATCTGTAAGAAGCTAGCTTGATTTAAAACGAACACTGAATTTTATTTTATTTTCTGCAAACCCTTTGAGGAAAACAACCTCCAGTTTGTGATTTGGTTTATGCACGACTCTCTGTTCTGCATCATCAGTGGTGCTTTTGTATTTCATGGCTCACCCAAAGTTACCCTGGAGAAATTAAATAAAGACTGAAACGATACTACTTACACCTTCACTGAACTGTGTGGCAGCCTGCTGTAGCACACGTAATACATCACTGCGTGCTCTCACACAGAAGTGAGGTGATCAACTACCTCCCTGAGAACTGAAGATATGATTAATGTGATGAAGGGTTCTCTGTCTTGACACAATAAACTTGATGCGATAAGACCTCTCCACTTCGCCCTGGCTTATAAAAAGAACCAACAACCCCATACGACCCGATGCCTTCTGGTTGGACTAAGAAGCAGCAGGAGAGAGAATGTTTCACAAAATACCGCCCTCCCCCTTCTCCCATCAACTTTTAAACTGCACATAACCTTCTTGCTATCAGCAACACATTCTACATTCTTCTTCTTCAAGAAGAACAACAACAACCCTTCCCCGAGGTGTTTTATCCACTGAACAAACCAAACTGCACAGAGCAGAGCTACAATCTATAAGTCCTCGTCCAACATGTCAGCAGAACATATAGCCTAAGTAGCCTTCTTACTGCCCACACATGCCACAGTAAGCCATGATTGCACTGCACACAGGATGCTGAGTGCATGTTGAGGAGGGGAAGGGACACGAAGGGTGAGGCAACCGGCTGATCATGAGAGTCATATGAGGCACACAAACACGGGCCTCACATTACCCTGCAGGCCAGAATTTGTTGCCCATACAGTAGTCAATAAAACTTGTCACACTGATCAGTTGACTTGGTCATTTTAATGGTCTGAATTAATTGATTTGACCCTCATTGTAAGGTCGCACAATTATCTGACTGCAACTGCAATGGGTGGTAAAACAGCTGGGCAATGAAATTACAGTGAAGATAACTGCTCAGTGCTTATAGCCTTTACAATATGTGCATCATTTTATCCCTGTATGCTTCAAAGAGGCTTAAGGAGGCATCTTTCACTGATGTCAAAATGTGTTAATAACCCTTGATGTTTAAAAACATAAACATGACTGATGGGAAAAACAACTGAAGATTTGTACTTCAGTTCTGGCTGGGTGTGACCGGCCAAAATAACATCTAGGGATCTTCATATTATAGGTTCAAGCACCCGGGGAAGAGAAGAGGGATAAAAGGCTGTTGAAAATAGGCCTGGGCTGGTTTCTGGTGCCAAGAAATACAAAGATTACCAAAGGTTATGGCTTCATAACTGATACATTTTTCATTAAAACATTAATACTGTCTTTTTATTGATAGGCCACAGAAAGTGTTGGAGTGATTTGAGTTTTTTTCCCAAATGATTGGAGCTGCCCCTCCCCCACATGTTGCTGCACACTGCCCATCAGCTGACTGAAAAGGTCAGCATTATTTCCTGCATTAAAAATAAAAACTAATTTCTAGGAATATTACCAGTCACAGAAAGAGGTGACCAATCATATCGTGGGAAACGAACGAAGCATAGCCACCAATCACTCTTAATGAAGTAACAGAAACAAAACATCATCTGGCAAGCCTTGAGTACCATGTTTCTTAAGAGATTCAACTGAAGCAGATATATGAATAATTAACTGGCTAAAATCAAATAGTTACACTTTCAGTGCTTCACTGTAAACAAAACTACAAAAAAAAACAGCACGTAAAATCTACTATGTAAAAAAAGAATCTAATTACATACACAGTAATGATATTAGAACTGCAATGCTCAAAACTATTATCTGCCTCTTATTATCCCTACATTACTCAAAAATCTAAAACTTTCCACACACACAAGAGGGGTAAACAGATAACAATTAGTAACAGAAATTCAAACAAGACTGTGCAATATTATTTCAACTCTCATTTTACAAACAAACCTGTCTTCAGACAAGTGAAAACTTCTACACTCTACCTTATATTTATTTACACTACAGCTTACCACATTAAATCGTATGCAAGCGTGCCACTCAACAGCAGAAAGCGAAGTAAGATGGAAAATTTTAAAACACTAAGACAGAAAAACAGCAGCCACTCAAGGCAAACACGCATTACTGACATTCCTGTGCCTTATTATCGCCATGCCCCTTGGTACTTAAACAACACTGATCACCTTGGGAGCAAAGCTGCCTTCACTTCACACCTGAGCACATACAATGTTGGAATCCGCATGGCCCAGTCTGTAAGTTAAAAATAAGAGCGCATCAAACGTGCCACATGATTTGGGCCAAAGAAATTTGTTTACACTCGGAAATCCAAGTCATGCGCCACTGTTTCCATAAAACACTGCAGTTTGTGGGTCAGTGTAACGCTACACCCACAGCATGTCCCGTGAAAAAACAAAACAAAAAAAAAAGCTATACAATGCAATCTAGAAATCACGTCGGTATAACGAGAAGACTACTGAAAATAACGTTTCATGTGCTACAGATTCTATATTGTGTTGATCGTATACGCACGTCTATCCTGTTAAATCATTTTAATGGGCCCTACCTAAGACGAAGGGGGCTTAACCTACATATAAACAATGCAGTTTACACCAACATATGATTAGTCTGTGATTGTGCCAAAAACAGTGCGCAAAATTCAAAGGGAGGGATTTTTTAACTCCATTTTTTGAAATGGCCCTGCGGCTTTTAAATGACTAGAATCGACCAAAACAAGTAATTTCATTGATCACATTTTCATTCAGAAAATTTCTCCGAGCGTTTTAGATCATTAACCTGGGAGAAAAAAAAAGACCCTTGGAGAAAACATCTCAGTGTTTCTAGGGGAGATCATTTCTTTCGTCGCTGATGCGCTCTACCAACCAACCCCGGTAATTATCTGGAATACACAGCCGTCCTGTGGGGCATCTCTCGTGGGAGTCTTGCGACGCGAAAAGAAACGCCACGGTATTTGCAAACAATGCGCTCTGCGATTAAGCACCAAAACTCAAGATGAGCGTTTTGCAAACCCGAGGTGTGTTTCACAGCTTTGCCAAGCAGCCTGGTAGAGCATGTACAACCAGCAGCAGCAGAGCCCCCTTTTTTTTTTTTTTTTTTTTTTGGCACGCCGTAGAAGAGGGGAAAAATACCCTTACGATTCCTGCAGCCGAACCAAACATACAGATACCAAAGCAGCCCCGTTTGTCCACTCCCAAGCCACCGTAAAGAGAAATAACGTGTTGAAAATACCTTTTTACATCGGTAGGACCGTTCTCAGGCGTTCTTTACCATCCTCCTGCTCATCTCACAGCCTTCGGGACGCCATGTTGCAAGCTTATGACGTTAGGCTTCCTCACCCCTGACCCACATTTGAATAGAAACCAGCCCAGAGCGCAGCAGAAAACACACACACCCCACTGTGGGAGGGTTTGACCACTTTCTCAGACCCAGACCCCTGGCAACTTTACCTGCAACATGGCAGGACAAGAGAAAAAAATGAGAGAGAGAGAGAGAAAGGGGGTTTTTTTGGGCGGGCTTTTTATTCCGAGGACGCACCTTATATTCTGTTGCAGAATAACACAAAAATATATCCCAGACATGAAAAATAGGTGTTGAAATATAGTGGTTCCGTAACAGAGGCACATGCAAATAACATAAAAGATTGTCTGTTAGAGCAATTAGACAGTTTCGATCCCAGTTTAACAACAAATGTTGCAAAACCTCAAACTCTACTAAAATGTCGTGTTGCTAGAGTTTAATTACACAAATCTCATTAGTGGACGTTTGAATATCATAAAGTCCCCCTTTCAATGCACACACTGAGGCAGCTAGCCTAATTACAGCTGTTTTATTAGTGGTAATCTGTTATTGCATAAATCTACCAAGCTTTGTTACAGTGTATAGAACAAATGTTTACCTGTCCTTTACCCCCTTTTAAATAATTATAAAAGAAATGAATCATACGAATGCTGGGGTTCAAAGACTGGGCACCAGATGTGCGGAAGTGTGACGATGTTCAGGCCCCTCCTCCCAAAACAGCGACCCTCCTCCAGCCAATAGAAACCTGGATGAAGCCTTAATGAGTTTCGGTCCCACCCAGTCTTTTAAGGTCTGTATTAGTAATTCAACTTTCGTAAACAAACCGCACTTCATTTCTTTCTCAATTGCTGAAAAGAAGAAATGGTGACTTTATTTTATAAAATAAATATAAATCAGCTTTTGGCATTGTTTTGAATATTATGGCTGCGTGCCAAAGCTCTCTCCTGACCCCGTGTGGCCAGGCTTCAAATTACGTCTTCGCAGTACGCTCCATAATGCATCTTACTGCAGTGTCAATACACTGTTGAGAAAGCAAAAAAACAAAATTGCACCACTTTGTTTCATTTGTACACATAATATTTCAAGATAAATTATGTTATCTTCTCTAAGAACATTCTTATTTAAAAGCCTTTTTAATTACTTAATTGCCTTTGGAAATATTATGGAATATTTTTTTTGTTTTATGCACTGGCCAAGAAGCACAGACCTTACTTACAAATAACTAATGCAGAACCAGGCCATAAAAAAAAAACCAACTGCACAGTTACAAATGATTTCAGTAACGGGACCTAAATGACATGGAAACCTTTTACAGATGCTACAGATTTGTTTTTTTCAGGTTAGACATAAAGGAGAAAAACTTTGCATGATATTATTATAATAATGAAAGAAAAGCTAAATTGATGTCTGGTGATAGCAATATTTTTGATGCAACACTTCAAGTATATTGTGTCGAAATTAAAAGAATTTGCAGGAAAAATGGCACGGATGATTATACATTAGCGTAGGAACCACATAAAAAAGTCTGGATGAAGATTTTAATGTGTGTTTTTACATATATAAATACATATATATATATATATATATATACAGAGTAAAGTGACTTTTACTGAATACAACTTTATACTTTAAGTGATTTTTAAAACAAAAAAGTAAAACAAGGTTTTTTAAAAAGTAAATTACACAAATTTGCATTTGAAACTCAACATAATCTCTGTCATGATAAGAAGAGTCTAATAAAATGTGAAAAACAAAGTGCTTTAAGAAGCTTTAAAAGGCACAGCTAACATTATTGCCTTAAGAAGGAAATCACATATTCTTGAAATTATTATTTTATTAGACTTCTGTATAAACTACACAACTTAATATAAAATGCAATGTGATCACTGCTCAGTAATAATCTCTATTGGACATTGAATAAACCAACCCATCAAGACCAGTTGGAATATTGAACAACTTCCAACAAAAAGCACACAAGAAAAAAAAAAAAACATGGTAGTTATCAAAGAATGCTGACCTAAAAATCCATCCAATCTCACAACTAAGTCGGGTCTGGATGCTTAGAGGGGCCAAGCTGTCGGTGAAGTAACCTTTACAGAGAGAGCAAAAGAGTTTGAGTCAGCAGACCGTCGTACAACACAAGACACATCTGTCATACTAAGAGCAAAAAATGAATGAAAGAAAAGTTCTGAACTGCGACATTAAGAAAGCCTTCAGTACGACTCTGATTGGAGTAGGTTATTTTTCACTTTATATTTAACTCACCTATACTCATTTGTACAAATTGTTCTTCTGTCATGTGGTATTCATTTATAATTTAGTGTTATATTTCCAGAAGTATTTCAGGTGTACATAAAACAGTAGATTTGATAGGTGCAGTTCAAACTTGTGATGAAATTTGTGTCTAAACAGCCTAAAATTTATAAAAACACAATCAGCCGCCTCACCTGTTTTTACAACAGGGTCGCCACACTGTGGAGAAGAGCGCCACTCTCAGCGCTTTGCACCCTTTCAAGTACAAAACAGGGGTCAGAGCAGCGTTGACCCTGGGCAAAATGCGAAGAGGATCGGTGCCTTCATTCCTAAAGGCGTAGCAGGTGGTGCCAATGAAATTACAGGCGATAATATGACAGAACAAGGGGATCCAGGCCGCCAGGAAAAACACAGCCACAACCAGAATGAGATACACAGAGGAGCGCTTGTTGTCCCTCTCCTCAGAGGGCGGCTCCCTGCCCAGCTGGAAGGTGGCGATGATAAACAGTCTGATGTTCAGACCTATCATTATAACCACAACGAAAATGTTCCCGATAAATGTACCAATGCTGGTGATCTTAGTAGCTGTCCCTATTGGGACCAGGTTCTGCACAGCCACAATGAAGAACGCATAGAACCAGTAGGCAAAGATAATTAACAGGGTTCTGTTTCTGGTCATGCGCTGGGAATATTTAAAAGGAGATATAACGGCATGGTACCGGTCCGCCTGCGCGGCCAGGATGGCCATGAAAGAGAGGCCAAGAAACGTGGGCACGATGTAAAACGTGCGGGTTGGGGACTGGAAATGATCTTTCACATCGAGCACGCCGGCGTAATAATAAGAGACGCCGGTGCAGATGTCACTGAGGCAGGTGCTCAGCATGTACATAAAGCGGTTCTCGCTGCGCAGCGACCTGCTCAGAAGAATGGAGAGGAACACAGACACGTTCAGGTAGATGACCGTCGCAGCAAGAGCAATGCTGAAAAGAAACAACAGTACGTTGCCAAAGCTCGTCAGAGGCAACACAGGAGACAAAACATGGCTGAAGTTAGTCATAGGTGCAGAGAAAACGCCTCAGAGCCTCATGGAGCAACAGTAAGGGAGCTGTAAGGGAACAGCAGAGGGGCTGCCCTCTCATCTGACTTATGTAGATGCAAGAAGGCATTAACCTGAGCGAGCTTAATTCCCTAGAAGAATAGTTTCCTGATAAAAATAGACAGGGAGCAGCGACTAATTAGTGGAAGAGGTTTGTATTCCTTTATTCAAACAAATATATGAATCTTTTAAGATTATTCTTGTACCTAAGATACAGTGCTTTGAACTTCAGAAAATACAGTTTCTCAGCACAATGCAGATGTTCTGTAAATGAACAAACAGCATCACGAAGTCCAATGAAGACAGCAGACAAGTCAAGAAGAAAGTTGTGAAGAAATGTAAGGCAGGGTAGGATTATAAACCCATATATTTTAAACTTTGGACATTTTACAGAGGTCAGCACAGTCCATCACCTGGAAATGGAAATACTACCACACTAACTGCTAATTTTCTAAATCATGTCTGCACACCTAAACTGACAGGCCAGGCGGGGAGAGTGAATGTAACCGGCTGATGGTGACTCTGGTGAAGATGCAGAGATCCACAGCTCAGGTTTGAGATGTCAAGAAGACTAAAAATGACACACTCCATGAATTTGGACTTTATAGAAGAAAATCATTTTTACAAATAAGCTATAAAAGTATTGAGTTTTCCACAAGACCATCATAAAAAGGACACAGTAAAGCAGATGTAACCAAAATTGAACATTTTTACCTTCCTGTGGCATCAGGGTTTCATGACACCAGGGTTATACTAAAATGCTACAGGTCAACACATATCCATGTGTGAAAATGGCTTATTCAAAGTTCAGAACTAACCTTAATTGAGAGCAGACAGTAGGACAATAATTGCTTTGTTGTCTTTGATTTTTGTTTTAAATATGCTAGAAAGTTGTTGTGAGTTGATTGTTAATGTCCTTGCAAAAAATGACATCAGTCTTGGACAATGTTTCCAGTCCCATTCACCTCACATCTACAGAGTTGGAGAGCTCCTTCAGTGAACAGCAGCTGCATCCTAAACACACAAAACACACAACATTACTGTTGGTTATTCCTTCTATCAACTACATTATCAGACTGTGCAACCATCACTGCTTACAGTCTGCTGCACTGAAGTATAACCTTGAATATAAATGCATTCTGCTTTTTTTACTTGGACACTGCTCATGATTTATATCTAACTTTTATAATTACTTTGCACAATACACTCCATTACACAATTGAAATGTTTGTGAAAATCTTTCTGCGACAGACTGGCGACCTGTCCAGGGTGACCCCGCCTCTCGCCCGGAATGTTAGCTGGAGATAGGCACCAGCAGCCCTCCTGACCTCACTAGGACAAGGGTGTTAGAAAATGGATGGATGGATGGATGGATGGATGGATGGATGGATGGATGGATGGATGAAATGCTGTATTGTTAAACCCACTGAAAAAAAGAAACACGTCTTGTGCGCCCTCTTATGGCCGCAAAGCAAATTTCTCTCAGTAATTGAGTGATTGTGTCCATCAAAATGATGAATCAAAAGGTATTGAATTACTGTACAATCTTAAGATATTTATACAACACATGCTAAAACGTGTATTTGTTAGGTCATTAAACATGATGGTTTGAAAAATGCATATAATGTACAATAGAAAACAAAAGGCATAGTGTCAATTTTACAAGTGTCACTCGGAGTTCTCATCTATCTATCTATCTATCTATCTATCTATCTATCTATCTATCTATCTATCTATCTATCTATCTATCTATCTATCTA